>VXAY01006441.1:0-51868 GCA_013399855.1 Oxyruncus cristatus | reverse complement strand
TTTTTTTAAGCATAATGTCAAATTGGCCTTCCACAGTCTTTAGTTTTTTCCTATATTGGACAGGAAAATATAATACAACTCATACTGTTCTTTCTGAATAGACATGGGGAGGTGGAAAAATTACTTGGTCCATGTATATTCCAGCAGAGGGTGGCAGTGCAGTACCACACTCCCACAGTAAAGTTGTTCAGTAATATTTATGCCTCTGTCTTCAAGGGAAGAATACATCCTGCAGATGAATATGTTTTGGGTTTGAGATGGGAATTGGGCTGGGAAAGTAATCCCCAAATCACTTCAGTGACCTTGCTCAATCCACTCAATCTCCATCTCTCTTTCATCTGAAATATTTTTCTTCCGTGATTACCATCAGCTGATGACTACAAACCATTATAATGCTCCAGAGGATAATCGTCTATGAGAATGAATACTAGGATATCTGAAAATGGGAATCTCTCCTGATTAACTAATAATACCAGAACCATTAACTTCATCACTAACAGCAGAACAGTCACCAACCGTGTGAGGTGGGATAAACTCTAGAAGATGAAAAGAGACACGCCGTAGTAGGATGGATTTTCATGGCACTGTGGACATGCTAAATGTCTCCTTCCTTTCCTCAGCCCAGTTTTCCTACTTTGGTAGCAGAATATTCCTCAAAATTTGAAATACCTTGTTGTCCCTTCAGTAGAACGTGTATTTCTCTGATACTTTCTTAGACTTCCATTTTTCTTAGTCTTGTTTTCATTTTCTTCCTTCCTTGTAGATAGCAGTTGAGAAATTGTCCATAGGCCAGCAAAAGAGGCAGGCTGCATTTTTTTCCCTTTGGAAATCTTTTGTAATCTTCTGGTTGATGGAAACTGTAGCAACTGGCACAGCCTACTTCAAATTACTCCAGTAAAAATACTTTAACACATTGTCAAACTTCAGATCTTTGAGGATCGAGGCTATGTATTTTTCGGATGTGAAGAAATATTCCAGTACAAGAAGAAAGCAATGCATAATAGGAAGGACCACTCCGTCATTATGCAAATAATGAAAAATTATTTGTATACAGAACATGATTTCTTTAACGCGCTTTTATTTCCCCTCAAGAATTCAAACCAAGGGATTATGCAGGTCAAGAAGAACTTGAAGAACAAAAGCCATTCATGATCAAGCTCTCAATATAGACTTACATTCGTAAAAACATTTGAGTAATATTTTTATAATAGTAATCTAAGTAGCTTATGTTAACTTCTCTAGCAACCAAAGCCAAGCATAATTTTCAGGCATTCTTTCAGATGACATTCATTATTTAAATATGTAAAATATGGAAGCAGTGTTCTGGAACTTCTTTCTATTAAGAGGAAAGAGGCTGGAAATGATGCCAGGAACTTTAGGTGAGGAATGACATGCTCCTTCTCAAAAATAAGAGATTTTTTTTCCAAAGAATTAAGGGAATTAAATATTTCCAGTCAAAACTTGTCAATAATAATTCCTCACCTTAATTTACCTTAGCAGATTTCAAAGTGTTTGTGACACTTAACAGTAACTTTCTCCCTGTAAGCAGCTTCCTCTGTAACTTCTTGTAATATCCATGGCTATTCCTCCAAGATGTGACATGCTTTTCATCAAGTTTTTTAACTAGTAGTTAACCAGAATAAAGTGATGAAATATGGAGAAAAAATTATGCAGGGTGATCAGAAGCTCCCAAGAACTGCCTGGTTATCATTTAGATTATTTTATATATCGGTTTCGAGGAAACACATTTCCCATAGCTAGGAAAACACCTGTCTTTAAGTCCCTCCAAATTATTGGCCAGTTTTGTCGGGACTACGGGATAAAATATCATCAATCACTGAGCTTGCTGCTAGCAGAGAGAGCTGATTTCCCCCATGGGAGTAGAAAGGTATCATAGAGAGATGGGCCATACTCCAGGCTCCTTCATCTCTCAGATGTCCATGAGGCTGCAGAAGCCCGAGTAACGCATTCACTGGGAGAAATCTCTTCTTGGCATCCTTCAAGCATCGGACAGAACAAGGGGCAAACCTCAGAAGATGTTTGGCAAGCGTATCAGTCAAGTTAGAAACATATTTGCTCTTCGTAGTGATTTCACCCCACAGCACTAATAGGTTTTATTAGGCCAATGCACCTTTTGCAATAAATCACCAGATGGATGTCATGGAGGATGATCTGCAGATGGTCCAACTGCTTCCCATCAGGAGGAGTCTTTTGGGAAGACAAATGGCACAGGTTGCCTCTACAAGTGCAGTCCATGTCCACTGACAGATCAGCATATCAGCATATCGCAGACACTTTCCTGTTCTGGGAGAAGGGACCTGAAGGTGGCTTCATGAGAGGTTTTGCAGGACACAGGTGGAACAGAGGTGATATTTGCAAGATGAAGTCAGTAGTAGCAGGATGATAGTTTTATATCTATATGTGGTGTTAAAAAGTTATAGGGGTCTTTGAGGGAGGGGGGAACAGAGTGTGCACTGTTGGTGTACTGGAGCCCCGAATGTCCAGCCTACACTACTGAGAAATAGAAAACCTTGTAGCAAAATTTCATTAAAAATTAAACTAGATTATGAGATAAAAAGAAGTTGTTTAGAAGATTCATTTTAAAGAAATAAAAATAACTGGGAAAGATTGAGAATTTCTTGACATGAACCAGCGCCTCTAGGAGCAGAATAGATTTAAAATTTGCTTCACTGATATAGCTCTGAAAATCCATGATTGAAAACTCTAGCCTTGAGAAGTTACAATACATCATAAGAAAAAGGTGAGGCAACACGTAATGTTTCAATTATAGGCTCCTCAAGAGTACACAGGTGGTGTAATAAGTAAGGTCATGGTCTTTCCATCAGCAGTTTCTCTGCTACTTCTGGAGTTGCTGTGAATGGGAAACAATAATATTTGTGATTGTTAAAAGACCAAAGTTCAGAGCAGTTCGATCTGATGTTCTGAAAGGTAAGTAGATAATGATTTCTTATGTAACTATACCTATGGTATTTATACTGGCTGGTCTATCTCTGTGTGATGGTTGTCCAGACCATGAGGATGATCAATATATGAATTACTGGGTAGCAATGACATTTAAAACATCCTCCTCCCCCTCTCCTCATCCAATTACGTTATTACTTCAAACAAATGGTTTTAAGCCCAGGGTGTGTTTTTTTTTTGTTTGTTTGTTTTTGTTTGTTTGTTTGTTTGTTTTTGTTTTTGTTGTTGTTGTTGGTGGTGGTTTGTTTTTTTTTTTGTGTGTGTTTTGTTTTGTTTTGTTTTTGGTTTTGTTTTTTTCTCCTCTCATTCTTAGCTGGCTTGGGAAAGATCAACAAATTGAACAGGTTCCCAGTATGGCCACCCACCAAACCTGCCAGAGTATGCCCTGAACGGGGAGTTTGTGGAGCTGACTCTATTCCCAGCTTTGTCATCATCTTTGCTTGTTAGGCTGTTCCCCTCATCTTTCAACATCTGTATTCTATTTCCCCAGCTTTTTCCCCCCCACTTTGCTTTGTCTATTTAGACTAAGCTCCTACAGGCTTGCTCTAGGTCTTGTCTTTTGCTGCTGTTATGGCTTTGGCCTGAGCCAAAACTAGTGTTCAGAGCCCCAACAGGAGATTTCCACTAGGAAGAAAAAATGATTGCAAGTTCAGGTGCTTCCTTGATTTCTTCAGCTCATATGCATCCATTAATAATGGCATGCTGAGCTACATAATGTAGTAACCAATGTGATATGTATTAGTGATGAGACAGAGTTTTTTCTGGCAGTAAAAGTATTCAAGAGTGGACTGTGCTCCACTGGAACAGAAATGTGATTTCTAAGGACCCTGCAATAAAAGAATCACCTAGAGAAAACATCTGCTTGACTCTAGAAAGGCAGGAATAAACTGAGACAGGAAGAGCTAGGGAATCTTCATTTTCCATTCCTATCTCAGAGTTCTTTATTTCCTAAGCGCTCAGGATATTCCAAAAAGGGAAAATCGCCAATAGTAGGGGAGTAACAAAACTGGCATTGAAGGAGCACAAGTTCACTTCAGGCACAAGCAACTCCACAAGGATCTCTGCACTGGTGGTTCAATCAATGAGTCTGCAGCTACCTTGCCTAAGGGTGGTACACTCCAAGCAGGAGGCACTCATATTGTCCGTGACTATGGACATCACCATCCACCATGGTGATCTATTTATCTTCTTCCTCTGAGCTCTTCTGCATCTCTTAAGTCTAATACTAAACTGGCAAATTCTTTGAAGTGCAACCTGTTCCTCTACTTTCTTGATGTCATTTCTGTAGTAAACTTCTGGAATGTGACTGCTCCATTTCTTCACTGGACATGACACGTGGATAAACTGGTCCCATAAGATTTGTAGCAGGACATGCAACAACTTCAAGGAAAAACCACAAGGTCATTTAAATTCTTTCATTTTCAAAATGGTAAATACAAGACAAACATTGTCTTGGATTATTACTAAACGAGCCTTTTTCATTTCCTGGTCTTATGCCTTAAAATTCCCACCTTTAATGTGGTATTAATGCAATTATTTTTTTCATTTTAATGTTTTATGTTACTTTGAAAGGCAGTTAAGTAAGTTACTAGGTTTTATACAGTGAGCTAATAATATTGATAGACACATTCAGTGTCCTTTTACCTCTAGGGCTCTTCTGTAGTGAGTTAGCAAGTGAGAGTGTACTCTCACCACCTATTTGAAACTAGCCGAGTATTCTGAGAGTTAACTGCTATTATGTCACCATTCAGAACAAAGAAAAAAACAATATTATTTTTTAATCATTGATCTTCTATATCACTAAATCCAAAACATTCTTAATTAGTCAGAAAACTCGACATGGTTAATACATTTGTGTGGCGCTATCAGATTTTGCAGCTACTCTTCCCCTGCCTTGCCTGCTGCAGAAGGGGAACAAGTTTTTTCATTCAATGCAAAATGCCCATCAAAACTCAGAGAAAGCCAATAGAGATGCTGTTGTCCAACTTTATCTACCTGTCATTAAGAGTTTTGAAAAGAGACAAAAATGTTGAATTCTCTTTGACATATTCTAAATCATTACTGATTTGTTGACACTCACGCGGTTGCTTTGGTGGCAATAGAGGAAGATTTTCAAAGTGGTTGTCAGACAAGAGGAAGATGTATTTGTGAGTGGAAAAGACAAAAGGGAAAATAGATTTACAGAATATAAGGAAAGTTGCTTTCATTTATTTTTTCTCCTTTGTGTGGTTGTGTTTTTTTTTTTTTTTTTAACTAAAGAAATGCCACATGTATTAAAGACATGCATGAGCCAAATACGAGCAGTCTGCTTATAAAATTCTGCTTTTTATATTTCTGTTCCAGAGACACTTTCCTCATCACAGGAGTGTTAGTTTTATCTGGTTGACAGCTATGGACATAACCTACATATTTAAGCAGTGAAAACAGAGGTAGGAACATTCACACAATGAATTCTATTTTCTATTTGAATCTAAAATCTAAGTGCTGTCCCTTTAAAGGAGACCTTGCTATCTTGATAAAGAAAACTAATGAGGTGGCCTTTCTAGGGCTAGTCACATAATAGCCATGGTGACAAGGACCTCTATCACAGAATAAAGCAGAAGATAAATGAGATTTTTCTAATATCCATTCCACCCATTGTTCACAAGTGTCATGCGATGCAGCTTCTATTTATCATGAGATAGTAGATACTGGGCACTATTTTGGAAAGGAAGCCTAAATTGCAACATTGTGTTATTAACAGCCCTTAAATACTGTTTACTCTTTCCCGTTCTTTTTGTAACTGTGCAAAAAGAAGTGGATTTTGTTTTATGGTTTTTATTTATTTATTTATTTATTTATTTAGTGGGCCTAAAGGACTTTACTTATATTTATACTGGATGTCCACACAGCTTTTAACAATAAAAAGAGACTACATGCTTCAATCAGCTAGCCTGAAAACTAGTCTCACCTACTCCGAGAAGAAGGGTATTTATTTCACCTAGACCTCCTTTTGTCAGCTCTTCAGCTTCCTTTTACAGAATCACAGAATGGGACCACAGTGTGTCATCTGTCCCCACCTCCCTGCTCAAGTAGGGTCAATCCCAGAGAACATGGCACAGGATTATTTCCAGGCAGTTCATGAGTATCTCCACTGAGGGAGACTCCACACCCTCCCTGGGCAATCTGTTCCAGTGCTTGGTCAGTAAAGAAGTTCTTCCTCATGTTCAGTTGGAAATTTGTGTGCATCAGTTTCTGCCTGTTGCCTCTTGTCCTACTGCTCAGCACCACTGAGCACAGCCTGGATCCATCCTCTGACACTCTTCCTTTAGATACTGACAGACAGTGATGAGGTCTCCTCTCAGTTGCCTCTTCTTGAGCTTGGTCAGGCCCAGCTCCCTCAGCCTTTTCTTGTGAAAGAGATGCTCCAGTCCCATCTTTGTTGCCCTCCACTCCCTGGTTCCTGGACCCACCTCAGGATCTCCGTGTCTCTCCTGTACTGAGGAGCCCAGAACCGGACACAGCTCTCCAGATGTGGCCTCACTAAGGTTGAGTAGAGGGGCAGGATCACCTTTTTCAGCCTGCTGGCAGTGTTTTCCCTAGTTTTCCCAGGATACCATTGGCCTTCTTGGCCCCCAGAGCACACTGCTGGCTCATGGACAATTTGTTGTCCACCAAGACCCTTCTTGTGGACTTCTCCATAGAGCTACTTCCCAGCAGGTCAGCCCCCACCCTGTACTGGTGCCCAGGGTTATTCTTCACCAGCTGCAGGGGAAGGTGTTTATTTTACACACCATTGTTAATCTCAAACTCTGCCATGGCTTTCACTTTTCCCCCTGCTCCAGCCACACCACACAAGGCCAATCAACCTCCTTCAGAGACATTTTGGAGTGTGGGGAGTGCGGCTGATCTCTCTGCAAGTGTTCCCACTGGGTTCCCTTTTTCATTTAGAAAAGACCTTGTCTTCTCAGGTGTACCTTGATGCAATTTATAATTAAAAAAAAAAAGCTTAGAAAAAGAATTGCATGATATGATGACCTGCTAAACAGGGGACTGAACTCAATTGCTCTGGATGTGCCCTTCAGATCCCATGTTCAGACCCCACGTTCAGATCCCACGGTATTATTTTCCTGTGATGTTCAGAACTTGCAGATATTTATTTCCTCCCTACCCCTCCATGATATGGTAATGTACTCTTCCCAGAGGAGGTTTAAATTAAATTTGATTCCCTCCTCAAAAAAAACCCCAAAACAAAACAAAACAAAACAAAAATGACCCCTCCCCCCCCAAAAAAAAATTCATTTCACAGAAACAAGATCAAAGAATGGCTGAGGTTGGAAAGGGCCTCTGGACCTCCCTGCTGAAAGCAGGGTCTCCTACAGCTGTTTGGTTGTGAAGAGCCATGTTGAGTTGGGTTTTGAATATCTCCAAGCATGGAGACGCTAAAACCTCACTGGGTAACATGTTCCAGTACTGGGTCATCCTCACTGTGGATTTTTTCATATGTTTAAACAGAATTGCCTCTTGCCCTATCATTGAGCACCACTGAGAAGAATCTGTCCCCCTTTTCCTTACTGCCCACCAGCAGATATTTACGCACACTGATAAGATCTCCTTGAGCCTTCTCTTCTCTGGGCTGAACAGTCCCAGCCCTCTCAACACCTCATGCAAGAAATATTCCAGCACCTTAATCCACTTCGTGGTCCATTGTTGGATACACTCCAGTGTGTCCATCTCTGTCCTGTACTGGTGAGCCCAGAGCTGGGCAGCCTCTAATATACCCCAGGAAGTCACTGGTGTAATTTCTCGACATTGATCCATGGATAGTAGAAACAGATTACACTGAGGACCCAGACTTCGACTACCGTGGGAGCTGGGACAGAAAACCTTTGATGAATTAGGTGCATTTGGTACACACGAAATGCCACCCAAAATTTATTTCTCCTAGAAAGAACATTCATAAAACGGTTTGTGAGCACAGGTGATCCCACTGGAAGTTCCTGGCCTAGATCCGAGGCATACTATGTTTATATGGCCTGCAAGACCTGAACATGAAAAGATAGTGTAACCTTCCATAAAAATCAAGTTTATCATATTCTGTCTGCTGCAATTCTGGCACATCAACAGCCTGAAACAGTGAATCAGAAGTCTGAGCACCTCAATTTTATCTTAATCTGTGGAAGTGAGGGAGCTATAGTGATACTTCAGTATCAGTGATGTTATTTAGACATTGATCATTTTGGTGAATAGAATGCGGCTTGGCAGTAATAATGAAATCCACTGCATTTCAAAGGGAGAAAAGCACCAGGGAATGAAATGTGGAAGAAAAGAAATTCAGAAGTATGGGAAGTAGGGAGAAAGAGATGGTGAGGTGAAAGAGTAACCAAGAGGAACTGTGTGTAACGTGGTAACAGCTGTAAAATGTATAATTACTACATTATGCCAGATTTGACCCTTGCTCTCTGTGCAGAGAGTGACAATGAAAGGAAGCTGCTGTGCAAAACAGGGACGATTTATACCCCAGTCCACTGACCCAGTTTCAAAATTTGATCTTCCTTCTCATCTGAATGGGCACGCTTTTTCCCTGGGGCTTTTCCAAACCCTTGGCACCTTGCAGCAAGTACTGAGTTTCCTTCTACTGCACCTTCCATTCAATAAATGGTTGGAAAAGCTGTGTAAGATTTTGACTGCTGTTTCAAAGGATGAAAGGATCTGTATAATTTACAACCTGTGCAGCTTTACTTTTCTACGGTCACCTCTGGGGTGTCAGGCAGGCCAGCAAACTACCAGCAAACAGTTTTCTGCATAACTTGAGAGGAAGGGAAAAATTCTAGCCATGGATATTGGCACAAATCCACTCTCTCATGAAAACTCCCACTAAATCTTTAATGTCCAGGGAGAACACCTGAGAAAGCCTATGCTTAAAACACTGACTTGCAAATTGGATCCTTGATTTAACTATAAATTTCCATTGTGACCAGAGGAATTGTGCTTGATTTGTGTGTCTCCACTTCTCTAGAATGAGGATAAAGCTTTCTCTTTCCTGTTTAAAGCTGCAAGCTATTGGCAACAGGGGTGGAAAATATTTTGCCCAAGTAAAACACTTTTAAAGATAGTAGCAACAGCTGTCTCTCAGGCAATGCTTTTCATCTACAGATATTAATGTAGTCTGCAAAGTATCATTATTTCAATTTATAAAGGCAGAAACTGAGGCACAGAAAGGGGAAATTACATGTCCAAGGTCATGACAGGAACATCAGTCTGATCTCCCAAGTCCCTCGTTTCTGTGCTTTACTGTGTCCCACAATGATGCCTTTCTGGGACACATGGAGCAACAGTGACGATAATGAGCACACAGATATCTCCTTTGAAAGGTCTCATCATATATCTGCCTGCGTGCAACTCAATTTATACACCTTGGAAGGATGAAGGGCTGAGTCAATATAGCATTAATGCAATACCCTGATGGCTGTTAGCTTCAAAGACACCTTACCCCACTTTTCATGAGAAACAAGGCTTTGAAAGGAGAGCAGTCACGATACACATAAGTGCCACCTTTTAAATTATGATCAAAGTTGAAAAGTGTCGTAAAGTTGCCAAGGGACCTATATATTGGTTTATAGACTGTATTTAGTAGGCCCATTATTTCATGCACAGTGTTTCCAGCCTGCACACTCATGGGATAGGTTAGCAGAAGAGGAATTGTCTGTTTTTTCTCTTGGGACATAAAATGGAACAAAGGGCAGTGATGCAGTTCAGATGCTATAATGAACAGAAGAGACTTCAGTAAGTTCCTAGTACTGACCTAGACTTGCAGAAAATTGCTGACATGTCTGTGGGTGTGAGATTCCTGACTACCTTTTGGATCTGAGCCTTAGCAACTTTTTTGTACCTTTGCTAAAGGCATTTTTCATTTATTTTCAATAATTTCATTTAAAAAATTGAAAAATGGTATCTATTTTCTTACTAACAGTCTTACTATGAGGACACATGCAGTAGTGTTTTTGTAGGCACTCAAATTCTCCAGTACTGGAGACAATGAATTGTAAAAGTGTGTGGGAAATGTCTTTTTTCTGAGCTGGGACCATCTTCACTTTACATCTTTTCTGGCAGACACTTGTCTGATCTGATGAGGACTTTACCCTCTTCCTTCTCAATTTATTCCAGAGCTTTGCTGTCTTCATTATTAGAAACTGCTTCTAATGTCTAATCTGAATCTTTCTGTTATAGTGTAATCCTGCAATTTCTTGTTCTGTTCTTTGCATCAGCTTCCATTTCTAGTAGTCTTTCATAACTTTAACACTTCCTATATCCCCTTAGAATTCATGGTTTTAGGTTAAACAAACCTGAACAAATTTAGACATCACTATCACTACCTTTAGGGATCTTTCCTGAAGAACTAAAATCGGCCAAAGAACTGTAATTGAGATTTTTTTAAAGGTATTATATTGTCCTTCAGAGTGGTTTCTGTCCCTCAGGGAGCTGTGTCATCTATAGTTTCAGTGGACAGACTTTAATCCCTTGTTGAGGTTTTAATGGAGAGTCTCAATATAATCTAAAGCAGAGCTGAAATCCCTGGAAACTCTGCTTGATATCTCCCTCTAATTTGATAACAAGCTGCTGTTGATGAATAACTCAAATGATTTTGCACCTTCCCTCTCCTAATTTTCCTTGTGAGAACATCACAAAAGGCAATGTCAAAAACTCCACAAAAAGTCAAAAGATTTGCGTTCAACTTCTTCCCCTCTGTCCCCAAACCTTCCCTTTCCAGTGGGTGGCATCCAGATTGTTTTGACACAATTTCTGCTTGGTGAATTTATGCTGACATTTGTAAGTACCTAGATGAGTGTGTTTCCATTAAATAGTTCCTAGAGAATAAGGATGTGGGAGATATTGCAGGTGTTGTCTTCAGCAGCTGGGCCTTGGAGGTTTTTAAGACGGTTCAGGAAGAGAAACAAGTAGGAAGGGTGGTGTCACAGCACTGCAGAGTGGCAGGGGAAAGCAGGGTTTGCCATTTGTCCAGACTTAAGCTGGGTAAGGAAAAAGGGTGTTGGAAAGGACATCTTGGGCTGCTTTAGCAGAAGAAATCAGGACACGTTCAGCTTTTCTGAAGAATGTTATTTGAAAGATAGTGACCAGCAAAGAATGTGATACAAGACAGTCTGCAATTGCCAATAATGGAGTAAGTCTGAAAAGCTAGAGCTTGTGGCTGCATCAATTAGATGGAGCTTCATTACTGTTTAATATCCAAATCACAATCCCACATGAGCAAGAACCATTCCATGTGCAGTGTATGTTTCTTTGAACTTTTCTAACAAATGTATCATATAAATCATGTTTTCTGTACATGCACACAGCACAACATTTTACTGCACATACCTTTAGTTCTGAGAGATGGGTGAGCACAAAAAAATACAGAAAAAGTTAGTAATATTACTGCATCTGGGTCTGGAAGTCTCTCAGATACTGTGTTAGATGTATGGAACAAGAGAGCTATTTACATTCCACTTCCAAAGAAAACTTCACTGGGAAAAAAAAAATTAATAACTAAAATGATTTACAACTTTATCTAAAAGAGTTTGGAAGACCTTGCCGTAGTCAAAAATGCAACATGTCATGAATTGAAAATCATATTAGCCCTTAAAAACAAATCAAGATATTTAGGTGTTATATTCTGTTACTCAGTGAGACTTTCATAACTTTCATGCCAATCACCAAGAGACAATACAAAGAAAGTAATATTTGCTTCTAGACAATACATATTTTAGTGGTTTATGACTAATTATAAATGAAGAAAGGTTTTGTATGTAACACTATTGAAGTTTATTCATCATAACAACATCAGAGAAAGCAATTTCTGGAAATCTAGTTTGTTACTTGGTGTGTCTTGAGTTATAAAGTGGAATAGAAAACTATTTCAGACCCCCTTCAGTTTGGACAGACTTCCACTGAACACAGTAGAAATAAGATCACGATTTACCTGTGCAATAGGGCCCAAAGAGGGTTCTTGGTAGGGCAAATGAGCTCCAGGCCACTGCTGTGGGACTGTTATGGCATCAAATGTTTATTTTTAAAGCTACCTCCTGTGTATCTCTACAGTAGCAGAGCATTGTGCAGTTTCCTCTCTGATCACAAGGTAGACAGGAGTAATTTGCCTTCCAGAGTGCACTACTGGTGGAATAAAACACTGTACATTGACATTTCAAGGTAAAGAAACACTTCTAGAAGGCTACCTGGAGAATATTTAGTGTTGTCTGCATGTGATACTTGTCTCCATAGGTGGCTTACTGGGATTTGAACATGGAATGATCAGAACTGGGAACGCAAACTGCACCGGAGGAGGTGTCAAGGCAAAGCTCCATGTGTGCTGTAGCACATGGAATCATAGAATGGTTTGGGTTGGAAGGGACCTTAAGAACATCTAGTTCCAACCTCCCTGCTGTGGACACTATTGTCTCTCTATAGGGCATTGTACAGCATTTATTTACATGCATTCAATAGATTAAACAACTATGCACAGGACACCAAAAAAAATTAAACCAGCGTTCAGGTAGAATTTTGTTTGAGCTCTTCATGCCAGGTAAATTCAGAGATATATTGCAAGATGCCAATTACAGTGCAATAAGAGAGAAAGAGCTCTCTCTGCACAGAGTTTGGGGCTGAGTGTCTTTTAAGAACTGACTGTTAGGAGAAAATAATGCTGTGTTAAAGAGGTAAACAGATGACACTGCTAACTTGCACGGTTTTATATCAGGTCTTGGAATATTTGATGTTTTTTTTTATTCTGGCTTAATGACTCCAGTGACTTGAAAAGAATATCTGTTTTCATTTCTTTATGGTTGTGGGAAAAATCTTTTCCCACCTCAAGAAACTTTAAAATTCTAATATCTCAAGAACTGGGCAGGGAGCAAAAAGTCTGCAGACAAAAAGACTATTAAAAGAACTTTTTGGAGTGAACTGATGATTTTTTATTGCTTGGAGTCAGCAACATGGGGAGGTACTGCGTGCTTTTTCAGTACTAAGGAACTATTTCTTTCTGCACTAACCTGAGCGGTTTCTCAAGCTGCTGCGTCTGTAGCTGCTAATGAAACGTTATCCTCAAAAACCAAGTTAACATGTTCTAAAACTCCACTGCAATTACAGTCTTGGGGTTTAGTTTCTCCGAAAAATTGC
The DNA here is from genome assembly GCA_013399855.1 of Oxyruncus cristatus. NCBI lineage: Eukaryota > Metazoa > Chordata > Aves > Passeriformes > Cotingidae > Oxyruncus > Oxyruncus cristatus. Next base: position 38,734 of record VXAY01006441.1, on the reverse strand, counting down.
CCTAAGTTTTGTTTGAAGGTATTGGGTGAAAACCGCAGTGCTGGTGTTCGGTTTGGCAGAACAGTGGCTGAGATGCAACTCGTGTCTCTGGTGTGGAAGGCTCTGGAGCCTCCCCAGAGCAGCAGAGTTAGTGAGCCACTGTGGTCACAGGGAGAGCCTAACAACCTGGAATCTGCTACGCATGGCTACATGGATGTTGTGAGGATTTAATTAACGCTTGGAAAGCATTCTGAGGTCCTCAGATGACAAGGTTTACAGAACTCCAAATGACTGTTATTATATCCCCTCTGTGTTTGTGGTGGCAGATAGCCAGCAAGAAGAAACGTTCAACCAAAAGCAGGCATTTTTCCCAAAACCTTTGTTATTCTAGGCTACTGTTGGAAAAAAAGGTGGATCTGTATCCAATTTAGTGAGTGCAAATTACAAGTGGCTTTGTTGGGATTCCTCTGTACTTTTGAGCATTATATATGTAGCCAACAGCAAGCTGTCTTGCTGCCTGAGTATATACTTATTACCCAGATAAATCAGAGAACTGGTTGCAAACTCCAATATTTGAGTAAAACCCATCTATCTGTGACACTTCATTGATAGTGAATACCATAAACAAATAATTTCCTCCATCTGCAACTCAGCTATTTTTGAAAACAGTGTTCATCTTGTCAGATCCCAGCATATATGCTGAAAACAAACCCCAAACAAAATAAAGCAGTGCACTGTATGTCACACTCGATTCTTCCCGAGGAGTAGTTGAACTAAAAATTGCAGATCTTAATTAGGACCCTTAAGGTTTGATAGGAAAGTGCCCAAACATTGTGATGACAATAGCATTAAAGCACCTCTGTAATAGATTCTCCTGTTCCAGCTGCATCTTCATGTGTACGATCCTTCTGGGTCACTTGTGACTCAGGATGTTCAGTGATTCTTTGATATGTGCACAAGGAACATACACAAAAACTTTTCTGACTGGAAAATCTACTCTATCAGCACATTTCTGGGCTTTTAGTAGACAGATGCATTAGATAGCCAGATCTAGCAGTAAAACTAACCTCATGCATGGGTACTTAAGCCTTCTTTTTGAATGGCACAACTCTATTCACTAACTAGGGGTTCCATAGGTAGCAGTTATTTTCAGTTCCGCCTTTTTGCAGAGTCTCAGGAGAAAAATTTGGTTAATGCACAAATATATACTATTAGCACATGTATGTGGAGAGCACTGAATCCTCCTTTCCAGCAAAATTCCTCTCACAATTTATCCAGCTTAAGTGATATTGATGTGACTCATATATTTCTATTGTGTTTTTATGCTAAAAACATTTCTGAGGTGTAAACACATACAATTGTATTGCAGATGACTGATTCATTGCTTTTTCCAAATTGATCTATACCATTACCATGCAAGGCTATTAACATAACCAAACTCTGGATCTGATCTTATTGCAGAACTCAAAGCTACTTAAAAAAAGTAGATACAGAAATGTTAATATATTCAGCACAAGGTATTTTAAATAAATATCTGTCAGATAGTTAAATCTGTGTCTCCCCAATGTTAATTATGGAGCAATCAGAAGAGGACAGGGAGGGAATATTTATTGCAGGTTGAAAAGCCAGTTATTAGGTCTGTGTCACAGCAAGCCATGTGGACTTACCTGTAGAAACTGTCTTTCTGGTGATGGATTGAGTTCTTTATAAATATTTTTCAACTCATATTTGAATTAAGGATAGTGATAACTGGCAGGGAACAATTCAAAAGCTATTAAAAGCCATGGGCAGGTGAAATACTCATCTAGGGCAAAGAACGCAACCATTTGCCCAGCTATAAAGGCAAAAATAAAATCTATCACTGCCAATGAGAACACAACAACTCTACTTTCATACAGCCCAAATACGAAGCATTTAGACAGCTGGATCCCACTGACTTCCATGGAACTTATGACTCCTAAGACATGTATGGATCCTGGCTTGACACTTTGCTAGATCTGAGGTTACAAACGTGTTGGCTAAAACAGATTTTTTCATCTGTTTCTAGGGGATTTTAGAGCCCAGTTCCCACTAAACCCTAAGTGACATCGAACATTAAGTCACCATCTCTTCCCTGAAATCCTTGCATAAAGTGCTAAGTTATGCATGGACAGAATTGCAGAAAGAATGGTTAAATGTTCCTGTCTATCCTTACGTGATATTTTTGTGTACATATCCCAATGAACCCACAGGAATTAATGTGAAAATGCTGTATGCTAAATGCCACTTCTCTGTGATCTGCTTGTAGTTTATTAACAATGGGCTCTTATAATGTGTAAAAATCCAGTGAACAACAGAACATGAAAAGACCAGCCAGCAAAGGTGGCTCTGAAGCAGATATGTCTGACTCATCTCATTTTAGGCCTACTGCTCACTAACAAATTCACCTCTGCATGAGTATCCGTCATGCAGACATCACATCTGCATGACCAGAACCGGATTTTGGAAATTGGAGGCAAAGTGGTGATTGTTGTGTAGCGTTTGTGATGGACAAAACTGATAAAACTTCTCACCTGCTCAAACAGAATTTGTTACTTAACAAAAGGAGGCATAAGTGTGCAAAGAAAGGTTCTGCATTTATAGTCCCAAAAGTCCTATATGCTGCCTATTTCTCCTTGTGTAAGCTTGCTACCATTTGTCCTGAACTCGGGAGGAAATCTGAGGATCAAATCCAGTGAGACACAAAAAATAAACATTTCTGGCAGAAATGGTAGGGTTTTATTTTTGGAGGCTTTGTCGTTTGTAAGAAATCAAATATTAAAAATGAAGTTATTATAATTGCTGTCTTCCCAGTGCAGTCCTGGTTACAGTAAAAAGCAAAGTGCCACGTTCTTGTATGGTTAGAACAAACACTGATATTAACAGGAAATGAAGTGCTGTCTTTGCATCCCAGTTCTCACCAGAAAATGAGAGTGGCTACAGTGACAAATGCACTCTCCCACTCCTGCACATACATGTTTTTAAGACCAAAGGCATGCAGTGAAAAAGGCCTTTTTTTGCTTTCCCACTTCAATTATAGAAAAGTGTCATTCTTGAGTATTCTGCAGCATAAGAGTCACAAAATTCAAAAGTACTGTATCCAAACCCATGAATATAATGCATAGTGATTTCACAGTGCATCCACACTCCAAAATGCTGATGCTGACAGAAAATACCAGACATAAAGAAATGGACTGGACTGTAGGGTGCCTGATAGCAGCAACATTTGATGATTTTGGTCTTTCTGAGCACAACTTATCCCAGCTGATACATTGGTAAGAGCTTTTTACATTGGTAATGGCAGTGTCTCTGTATTTTCTACATAATTCTCTCTTTCCCAAGATAGAGGCCATATTAAAATAGACATATAGATTACTATCCAGGCTTACTGTTCTTTTCATGTGACTTTTTCTCCATCATATTATCACAATCCATTGTTCTCCCATCATGAGCCAGTGCTGCAGTCGGCTTCTGAGGGACTTCTTTAGAACTCAAGGACTAGCAAAGCTCATTGTTTTAGAGGCTGATTTTCCAGGTGTCCATTAGACATTTAATCTGATTTTACAGATGCCCATTAGAACACTAGCACTAGGATGCTCCTATAGAAAGTTTAATTCACTCTCTTGGCCCAGAAAACAACTGCTAGGAAGATGCCTGGCCACTTGCATTTTAAAGGACATCTCATTTAATGCGTAATTCTTCTGTGGTTCGTTGAATCTTTGCTGTTCTTTTTGTCCTGTAAATGTCATAGTTCTCTGAAATGTGTGAGAGAGGGAATTATATGTCTCCAAGGCTGTCTAAACAAACAGGTTGGGTGAAGCTTTGTGCATCCTGGTCTAGTGAAAGGTTCCCTGCCCTTGGGAAGGGTGTGGGAACTAGGGGATCTCTAAGGTCCCTTCCAACCTAAGCCATTCTATGATTGTATGACTATGTGGTCACCTAAACCTCCAGAAGCAGGACCCTACTGATGCTCTGAAAGGGGGTTACTTTCTAAGATGTTGCTGTGATATCAACCAGACTAAACCAGAAATATCTCACTCACTATGGCAAATCCTATTTGGGCCATGAAATATTAGGGCAAGCAAATGGGAAAATATCTGCTCTTCCACTTGGCTGCTACATGAGCTAGAAGTAAATCCTAGTGCTTAAGTAAGAGAGAAGTTAAACCTTGGTTTTTCTTTGCTGAAGTACTACAGTCTCTCACAAAGTAGCAGCAGACTCAAGTCACAGACAGGGGCAGAAACTATAATACAAGGAGAAGGTGGGGTTGAAGACCCTTAAGAAATTCAGTTTTACATGAACGTATCTTGCCTTTTGCTTGAAATTAATCAGTTTGTGGATTTCAAAGCCATAGAAGACCAATATGTTTAACTAGTTCGACCTCTATCCAGTCTGAGGTCCTGCATAGCACAGGCCATACTCCATCCAGGGATTTCTGTCTCAAGCCCAGCTATATGTTGTTAAACTAAGATGTATGTTTTATAAGCATATCTGATCTTGATTTAAGGACTACAATGACACATGGTAATTTGCCCTAGTAAGTTAGCTCATTATACAGTTAAAAAATAAATGAGTTTCCCTTTATTTCTTGTTTGAACTTTTTTGATTTCAGCATGCAATTACTAGACCTTTTCCTGCCTCTGTCTGCTAGATTAAAGGCTCCTTCAAACTCAGCATAAGTACTTGTGCAAATAGAGACTGTGATTTAAGTTACTTGTAAAACTGTTCATTTGAGCAACTAAACAGAGAATTCCTTTGCTTCCAGTATTTAACTGGTTCCTTTAGTGCTGTGGAGATTAGTGATTTTTTTTTTTTGACCCATTTTGCAGGCAAAACCTTATTTTAGGGGACATGATGTTGCCCCATTTACCAAGGGTTTTTTTTTTTTTAAAGACAGCTAGATTAGTCCAACAGCTTTCAGAAGAACTGTCACAGTCATGGGTAACCTAAAGAGAAATCCCTAGAATATCTTATCCCTCTTCTAACACTGATAATGAATGATAGGAAAATATATTGAGAAATGTTGATCTTGTCTGTAGAAGATTAGATGGCAAGCAGCTCATGTTATGCAAACCAAAGTTCAATCAGTTTTTGGCATTGTATTTATCCAGTTGCAGACCGAGGCACTCAGATGTGCACTAGTTACCAGATCCTTCAAGACAGTGGAGATCTAACTAACAAAACCATTTGCCTGAGGTGGGATTCATCTGATGACATGCAAGTATTTCTTGTGGGATTTACTCCATGACTGCTTAGGCTCCAATGGCTGCATCTATTAAGAGTGGCTTTATCCATCTGCTCACACGTTGGCTTTGAGGTTACTGAGCATGTCACTGGTGCCTCATCTGCTCTTCAACTGCCAGTCTGGATGGACAAAGATCTCTCCTAAGTCCTGTATCAAAGCCACTGATGTGTGTGAATGCCTAAGATACACCCCAGCACCACAGGCTGCAGAAGATACGTAGGCATGGGCTACTGGTGGCCATGAGAGCTCAGCTACCCAGCTCACAGATACACAACTGCATGCTGACGTCTGAATTTCAACATCTTAACCTCAAACCTACTGAATCTCAGTTGCCTATCAAACCAGCACTCTGTGGAGCAAGGGTAATAATCCTTCACCCCCCACCCATGTGCTGATGTCACTTGGGGTGGAATATATGTCCCCTAAAATAAGGGGTAGAATTCAGATGCCTCAGATAGACATTTAGTGTTCATTATGTGTTGTGGATTATTTTGTTAGAATCTTGTGGATCTTTAGCCAGAAACAAAAACTCATACATTCATAGAATGGCTTGGGTTAGAAGGGACCTTAAAAACCATCCAATTCCAACTCCCCTGCCATAGGCACCTCCCACTAGACCAGGCTGCTCTGGGTCCCATCCAGAGCCTTGAACTAGAACACTGGCCTTGAACACTGATAACTTCAAAGATCTTGGGGCTGCTGTGGGTTCTGCATTGTCTCTGCCACCCCATGTGCATGTCTTGGATGCCAAAGGGCATCTCCAATAACCTTGAGGGTCTATTTTAAGCAACTGAATCCTACCCTATAGGATTTTTAAGAGGTGTGTTGTAGAGGTCTAAGCAGGACAATATAGGCTCTTTCTGGAGTCACTGGAGAGAAACAGACACCTTCAGAGGATAATCACTTTGAGTTAAAAAAATTGACTGTTTTGGAGAAAATAACTAACTCTTAGGAAGCAATCCTTTCTTTCTGTAGACTACGCAGAGAACATGCATAGTTCAGGTTTAGAGAAGCAATTGTTAGATGCCTAATTTAAGGCACATCAACTTTGTCCCATGTGACCTTCACTTGTGCCTTTTGAGATAAAATGACATGCTTTATTTGGAAATGGCCCGAAGCAATTTACAGAAGGTTTCTTTCTGTCCTTTCATGAAAAAGTGGTCTTGACATTAAATGACAAACACAAGATTTGATTACAATTCATGTTTGACATACATTAAAACCTAACAATAATAATTTGCAAGACAAAGCATGTTATAATAAGCTGTCAATATATTCAGTTTAACATGGACCACGTATGACCAAAGAAAGCCACCCAGGGGATTATGCTGCCTGAATTCCTCAGTAAAATGGCAGTCTTTAGGCATATTAAGTATTACATTTGGGGGGTGGTGGAAGGTAAGAATGAAAATCTATAGCTAAGAGAAACACAAGCCCAGAGGGAGAATTCAAGATCTGTTTATGTGTAATTGGGTTTTGCTTTGTGAAAATCTTGACAGCTAGAGGAGCTGCCTTACTTGCATGAGGCTGTTAATCACATTCATGGATCTACATGCTGCTAACTGCATACTAAATTCCTGAAGATTTACAGCCTTTGCTCTGGTTTTACCTCATTTACACCACACATTGCAGTATAGATGTAGCTCACCACATATGGGGGATTAAAATTTGAACGTTATCTCAGTATCTTAATGACTAATCCTGAATGATGAACCTGTGAGTCCAAGCACTGTTACACACTCTGAAGCAATTTAGGTTGACAGTCTGTAATTCATACTGTAAATCAATGAAACTAGAGACATATTTTATAATTTGGCTTAGGCACGTGTGTATGCCAGATCAATAAAAATCAGTACAGACAGATAAAATTTTGCATTAACATGTTATTTAGCATAGTTTCATAATCAGTAGTTTACAAGTTAAGTTATGGCACATTTGTAAAGAGAAGGCTGTGAGCAGAAAATTAGCAGCGCTGTGAAATAGCGGCATTTTATGTTCCTTCTTGACTTCAGTAGCAAAAAAATAACAGAACATCAATGAGATCTGGATTAAATACCAGTGAGCTTCCTGCTTTCAGAGTCCCATTGAGCTTCAGATTTAGGCTCTTCCCTTTCAAATTCTGCTGTGGTTTGTGTCCCTCTTGTCCTCTCTTATTAACGTCTCCTTGCTTTGCCTAAAAGACACTGCTTTATCACCACTGCCTAGTCTGATATTTTGTTCCCTGGAATACTCCAAACCTGAATTGTTAGGACATTCTGTGGTGGAGGTTTGAAATCCCTCAGGCTGAGGTTGTTTAACCACATTCTCACCTCCAAAATTCCTACCCAAGGCTCATCTTTGAAACCAACTATTCCAAATCGTTACTTTAAGAGCTGTCAGCAGACAAAACCAGAAAACAGCAGATGACGGAACATGAGATTTGGGGGACTCATGATGGATATTTATTGTGAGAATTTCAATGTCAAATGTTAGCACTGTCTTATCAAACATTTGAGAAGGCAAACCTGATGAGAAAAGGAAGTGGAGAAGAGCAGAAGGCAAGTCCATCTTAGTTGGTACCCGACGTGTATGATTAACGGGGAGAGATCATTGCCTCTCAAAATGTAGAGCCCAGTTCAACTTTAAATGCCAAATTTTTAGAGTCTGGAGTGCTCTGAGTGAGAATATCATGAAGATGAAGTGCTTTATGCCTATTAGTGCAAGTCATGGGCCAGAAATTAGTTTATGAGGAAAGCTGGCTGGAAGTGGTTAGGCAAGGGATTTTCACCTTGTTTTGGGAGTTCTTGTTCTTGTCTTTTGTTGTTACAGTAATGTAAACCGAGCAATGGAAGAAATTCTCATCCAGAATGCTTCATGCCCTAATATTATGCAAAGCTGTGCAGCACACACACTACTGTAGTCCTGCCTGTTTCCAGCCTGGAGGCCTCTCTAGGCACATCAGCACAGAGTACATGATTGATAAAATCAGAAATTACAGCAAGAGATGTCTTCCAACCCTGCCCAACAAGCATTTCTGAGCATATTTGGGCAATTAAAGTTAGGTACTGAGTAAGGAGATGCCTAATGAATGTGGATATCTGGTGGACTCCCTGGAAATAAGGAAGACCAGATCACTGAGTGGGATTTAGGTTTTTGAAGCCTTAGTCCCAATTTAGGTGGAACAGGGATTTAGGTATTCCATTTCACACTGTCTGCTTAGACAGTAAGCTCCTCACAACAAGACTGATCTTCAGATCTGAAGACATCTGTCAGCATTTAACAAGTAAATAGGAAGCTCTTGGTTAAAACTGGAGGGAAAGAATAAATCCAGGATTCCACACTAGATGAGAAGGAGACTTAGAAGATGCTGGATGTATATTCTGCCACACGTCATCTGCCCAGCTTCAGAAAAGTCACTTTTCTTTCTTATTTCTCAGCTTCTGTGTAGAGACTGAAGGAAAAATTTCATTCTTGCAAGTGTTGTGTGTATAATATATGTATTATTCTTTAGAAATACCAACACACTAGAGAGAAGCAGCTAATATAAAACCCTGGATGAAAAGCTTTTATGCTAAACAGAACTTCAGATTAGCCTCTATGCTTAAAATTCCAAGTGTAAAAAATGGAGATAATACTCTTGCTTATAGTCTACAAGGGATTTTGAGGTCTGTAGAGGATGCCAGCTTATAAAAGTATGATATATGGGACATAAACAGAACCTACATAAGACTTTATGAAACACTTAGACCTACACACAGTAGGTAGACTTTTCTGAATTTTGTACCAAATTGTATAATTGGTGACAATGCAGAATAAAATATTATTTCCCCCAAATCCATTGGAAACTAATTAAAAACTGGAAAAGACTTAAATTGGACAATCCTTTAATGCAATCAATTAATAAAATAAATCCAAAAGCCGTCACTGTGATCGAGGTTGGCAGCAATCCATCAGCTGTGTCTTATTTCATACAGTGTATTTGCTCTTTATCTCTGTTTTGAGAAGTGGACACTGACATTAAATCCTATTGCAGGAAGGGTGGACAGAGTCTTAAGCAGAATCCAGTCCACAACCTAACCCAAGGCTAAGAAGTAGAACAGTGTTGATTTCATGGCTATAAGCTAACACAAAAAAACCTGCAAAACCCCAAACCAACAAAACCAATAAAAAACCCATAACAAACAAACAAAAAAACCCCCGAAACCACAAACTCAATTTTTGTGAAATTCAGTGCTTTGAGCTCATGAAAACAGTAAAAGGAAAAAAAAGAATCATAGCAAATTGTCTGTTTACCATAAAATAAGAGCAACAGTTTCTACCTGAAACAGGATAGTGGTAGCAAAAACATCTGTTGTTTTGGGCTTTTTTGTCAGTTATAGAGAGAGTGGTGTGATGCCAATATCTAGTGAATATATAAATTGTGCACATTTGTTGTTGGCTCTTTATCTTAGTAATACACTTAACATTCAAGATGTTTATATGTAGCTTTTTCTCCAAGTGAATGCATCTTAATTGTACTCTTGGTAAAGTTTGAAAAATACTCCTGAACATGAAAGGTTAGGAAAATGTGAAAAAACAGGAGAAGTGTCTATGGTGGGTTAAAAATCCTGCCAGAGTTGTAGCATAGCTTTAGGGAAGACTGCTCTAATGTCTTCAAAAGATATCTCTAGATGATGAATCCCATCTCCATGTAAGAGATTAAATGATTTGTTTCGTTGAGGTGCTTGTTGCTGACCATTGCATGCAAAGGAAGCCCTACAGTAACACTCTGTGTAAGTTTTAAAATATTGTGTTAACACCTGAAAGTCTAACTCAGTCCATGCTCTGTTGTGTTAGATGTTTTTTTAAGGACGTACAGGACACTGAGCACATCCTTGCTTCTCCAGAGAGCTTGGAGGATGAAACCAGAGTAACCTGGGAGACATCCAACTTTGAAACTGAAAGCTGTACTGTGGAGTTGGTTGAGAATCTTCCAATAAAACAAGTTTTCTCAAAAAAACCACAGAATGCTTGAAATACACAGCAGTTTTAATAGGAAATATGCTCTCATGAAGCAAGTAAAAGTAAATGTCACTCTGAAACTGTTAATAATTTGGTGGCTAAGGAAGGAATCTGAGTTGTGAAAATTGAAGTTCAGATTCCTGATCTGAATTATGAACAGGGAAAATTTCCTCTTAACACCCTACTGGAATGCCCTATTACTGTCCTATGAGGTCTGCCTCTGTGTCTTTGAAAATCTTTACAGTTTTAGTTTAATTCTTGTTTGGAACACATAAATTTCTAGAATCTCATAACTTCTTTTCCCCAAGCACAGCTCCTGCTTGTTGTAGCCATAACTTATCAGACAGCCAACAAGGAAAAAAAAAAAAAACAGTATTAAATTCTACTGCAGCTAGACAAGAAATGTATACTGGGACTGATCCAAAAGCCACTTAAAATCATGAAACATTTTATGGGGTTGGATTGTGCACATATAAATTTCACATATATGCATATAGTGCTTATAGATATACAATATGTAAGCTACACCAATGTTTCCTGAATATTGAGATATATATCACTCCAACGGAACCATTCAGAATAGAAATAATTTCTTTTTTTATGTTTAAATATCTCTGCACACCTAAAATACCATTCCAACAAGCAGAGATGACATGTTTATGTACAGCTATTTATGAAAAGTAGATGCCATTTGTTTATGCCAATGAAAGACAGGGAGAAGTACACGTGTGAACAGGTCTATAAATTCATTAAACTGTTTTTTATGTGCACATCCTCAAACGTAAATTTGCAATTTGCCAATCCATCTTCTTCCAGGCTCCCTCCAATATTGCAGCAGCAGTGAGAAATCCAGAAATCATTATCCAGCCTTCAATCAGTAGCTTACACGCCGGGGTAACTTGCTTTATCTTAATAGTAAGATAGTGACTGGCAAGAGCAATAACACTGAGATAAGACTGGATTCATATCGCTCCTTGTCAACATTCTTGGCACACCACTCGTTTTTTATTCTTGAATAGAGACCCAATCAATCCTCACTCACAAAATTACTAGTGGCAATGCCTGGAATGTTGTAGAAGCTCTGTTTTAGAGACATTTGGCTCTCATAACTTTTTATAGAATGGTTTGCTAAAGGATAAGCTTATTTAATGCAGACAGAGAAACCCATTTCATGAGGTGTTCCCACATCACTGAGGATGTGTGAAAGACAGTTTGTCACTGTGAACTTTGCTTATTCCATATCAGGGGTAACACATCTGCCCCGTGTGTGATTCTACCTTGAGGGATGGTCCAGGGGGAGAGCGAAATATTTGTTAATGAGATTTAAAGGTGAGCCTAAGTAGATGAGAATATTTGGCTCGTATCCTTCCAGCACCAACATCTTTAAGGATATAAAACTTCTCCAGCCAAAGCAGATCAGTCTCCAGTGTTGCAGCATGCCAGGGTTCTGCCCCCAAACCAGAGCAAGTCTCCAACTCTGGCACATTCCCTGCACCAGGCTCTACTACCATTGTCTCAGGATGCCCAAGGGATACCCCTACTCTTAAAGAGGTCACGCAGTAAGCCAAATCTATGGGTGCTGGTTGTTATCTTCATTTAAGTACATTGCTTTTTACCTTTCCTTTTCTGAGGAGGAGCTGGGTACATATTGCAGCCAATCTGATAGTGGACATTTAACAAGGCACCAATTAAAGGGGGTGGAGACTTATCTGGCCAAATGCAAGGAAAAGGATTATTTTACTTGTTAAATAAATGACTCAAATGGTAGCCAAAATAAGGAAGAGGAATACAGCATCAAGCATATATCTCATAGTCACCATGCCTGACTATGTTTTTGCTAAAAATACAAGGTATACCCAGCTCAATTTACTTCAACAGTTTTTGGGATTCTGGAAATACATGCTAATAACCCATAAAGGCAAACACACTACTTATATTTCTCTCAAGGATTTTAGGATGGTAGACTCCCCTGGAAATTTTTAGGATGATGTTTTGTTTTATATATTCACCTTGTATTTGTTAATTAAACTTTTTTTTTCCTAAAAGAAAAGTCTTAATGAATTTTTTGGTAGAAGCCAGTATTAGTCTTTCATCATTTGAAAGGAGGGTAAAAGTATCTAGAAAAAATAAAAATGGATACAAGAGTAATCTTCCTAATTAAACAGTAAGACTGCAGTATAGAGTCTCACACCACATTGTAAATATGAAATTAGGGATCCTAGATGAAATGTCAGAAGCTTTTTCTTATGAGTTTATATCAGCAACTTGATTATCATATTGATTCTGCATATCAATGAGATAACATCCCACAGTGTTTATTCTTCACCAAATTGCTTTCTTGAACATAATAAAATTAAATCCAATATGATATTAAATGTAAACATACAGTGATATTATATGTAAATATCCATTTAAATATCTCTCTGCTTATTGATATTCAAATTCTCTCTGCAAGTGTAACATTGCTAACTACAATAATATATTTTTCAACCTTCATCCAGGGACTGGAACTAAAAAGAGGATAATCTATTTCTATTCCTTTCCATAATAACATTGCATTATTTATGTAGAAGAAAATGAAAATAGTAAGTCTATTCTGCCCAAACTACGCTTCTTAGTTGATCCCTCCTGATTGGTCTTGGAAAGCAGAATGGAAAAAAGGATGTGATGCACATGCTAAACTGGTCCTGGCCAGATTGAGCAGACAAATTTTACCCTGCCCTCCACAAAACCAGAGCTATATTTAGACTGTAAACTCCTGACCCAGGCAGCCTCTTTGTTCTGTGTTTGTACTGAGACCAGTACTATGGAGTCCTGCCCTTATCACTGGCCTCTTGTGTAACACAGTTAAACAAATAAAAGCAACATACTTTCTGTTTTATAGAACTGGAGGCCTTGTTGTTATGGGTTTCATTTGTGAAGTGACATTATATATTCTTGGTATGTTCAGCAGTGACTCAGAATATGATCCTGTGCCATTAAGAAACCATCATTACTGGTGCTACTTGTACCCACAGGTGGGAGCTTGAACCCCATTTTTTTCTTCTGAACCGGCACATTTGTCCTGTTATTTCTCAGTGATTTTAAGTACTTACAGTCACCTCCCTATGCCAGCTCCCTACAAAACCGCATCTTTTTTCCTTCGATGCTGATTTGGTTCGAATATTTATCCTGGTCTTCCATGAATAAAATAAAGGTAAAAACTTCATAGAATCACAGAGTGGTTTGGCTGGAAGGGACCTTGACGATCCTCTAGTTCCAACCCCCCTGCCATGGACAGGGAATCTTACACTAGACCAGGTTGTTCAGAGCCCCACTCAACCTGGCCTTGAACACTTCCAGGAATGAGACAGCCACACCTTAATGTTCTTGATAAAATATATATAAGCCAATAATAACTATTTCAATCACCAAAATATTAAATGTTGCCAGCTAATCAATATCAGATAGATTTGAAATTGTACCACTCCAGTTTAAGGTAAAAAATTCTCAGATATTTTTATGATTGTTGGAGCTTTCTTATCCAACAAAGAGAACAGAATAAGTAATATTGAAATCTCTAACAAGCTTTCACTTAATTCATAATAACATGTATGAAATTGTTTAGCCAAAGTGCTCAAAAGATCACTAGAAGTCTTGTTCCAAATAAAACAATTTATATTCCAGTTGAAAGGATTGAATCTTTCTTACTTGAATTCCTCTTTGCACTTCTTTTGCTTGTTGCATGGATAAGGGGAAAGCTGAATCAATCCATCAGAACTTTACAGTGCAAAACTAAGCAGCAAAGCTATGGAGTAAATTTTATTTCCATTCAGAATTGAACCCAAAGAAAGTTATTGATTTAAGAAGAACTAATCACAGAGTTGGAAAAAAAAAACCCCAAAGTTTCTTTTTTTTTTGTGTTCTCTTACGACTTCATGTAATTACACATCTGAAATGAAAATTATGGTTGTGGCCTCATGTTTGGTACTTTGCCTCTTAATACATGATATTACACTTGACTTCTCCTTTTGCAATTGTCAGTAGATAAGAACATAATTGCTTTCTTTGTCTAACTTAGCCTTTGTGCTCCACGCTCTCCATTTTACATGACTTTTTTCCAGGTTGTAGCAGTCTATGTGTTGTTACTTTAACAGTCCTCACAGTTGATACCACTTGCTGCTTCACAACTACTGAATATCACTTCCTTTCAAATGCTTTATTTGATTGGTTACCTTAATTAAATCCTGTGAAATTAATATATAATCCGGATTTTGTTGATAGCCTTGATGTAGTGATTTTTTTTAGCCTGAGAGCGGTTATTTTCCAAGAACATTTTCCCTATTAGAGACACTTTCTTTGTTATAAATTGCTCCTTAAGCGTATTTGATGTTTTGTTTTAAGAGATAGCACCCTGTTTGTAAGTTCATGGAAAATGGTAATGAGTACTTACTTACAGCTAATTGCCCAGCTCATATGTTATATAATACAGAAACTCTGCTACAGAGAATCATTATTTGATGTTACAGATCGTGTAGCAAGTGTTCAGTTGCTTTTTGATATTTATCAGAAGAATTTGAGTTGCAGAGGTAAATTTCTTTTCCCAACATATAATTAATGAAATGGTGAAGAAGAAAAAATAAAATAAAAATTAAGATGCTTCCAAATAGTACAGTTTACTTTTTGTTTACTACTTTTCTATGTAAAATTACCCATATGAAAATGTATAATCTTTGAGGGTGACGAGGATACCTTAAATGACTGGAAGCAGCAAAAAAGAAATATGTCAGTATTGCAATGTGAACCACACAAGCTTAAAATTATAAAAATCTCATCTCCTACATCCTAAATTTATGGTATCATATACCTATCAGAGGGAAATTTATAACAAAGAATTGATCCTAAATACTTTGGCTATAAAGAAGAAGTGGAAAGGGATTTAGTTCATGGAAAGCTTTGATTTCACATTTTGATTTCAGCAAACAAAATAACCTCACCTGATCCCTCCACTTTCTCTGAAGAAGTCCTGACTTCCCTCAGAATTGTGAGCATTATTGAAGGATTGAAACTTGATAAGGTGTGGGGGCTGGGGGCATGGAGTGTTTGTCTGAGGAATATTGTGTACTTAGAGATTCAGCTCAGGGTTTCTGTGAGATGAGGATTGCTCTAGAAAACAGCCAGAAGTTTTGTCTCAAAATCTCAACTCTTTGGACTTCTGAAAGGTTGAGAACTTTTATTTTCTCCATTCCTGTCTCAAAAGCAGAATAATTCTTTTTTTTTTTTTTTTTTTTTCGAACAGATATGAATAGGCTGAGAGACTGGATAAAAATTGATGATTTAAGCTGTAATGAAACTTAAATCTGTTTTCAACTGCACCCTTTTCGGTTTTAGGAGAAGTGATTAAAAAACGTATTGAAGTGTTTGAAAACCGATAGGCGCAACTTTGAAAAATGAAATTAAGTTTTGAAATGTGGTAAGACCATTGAGGTCCTTAAGAATGTAGAGCTGAAAGGAAAACGTGAGCGATACCTTGTGAAAGATAAAACATCATTCCACATTTCAACTTGGGAATCCAGATCACAGTAATTCCAGCATAGCTCTGGAACACAGGGAATTGTTGCTGATTACTGATATTTCCCCTCATCCCTAACGCCTTTCTGACGACTCCTCTGGTGGTAACTCAAGACACCCTGAAACCAGATAGAACTGCATGGCTTCTTTCCATGCAGATGAACTCTATTACCTTCCCAAAACATCGTGGCTGCACCTCAGAATGTCTCAGCACAACTGTGTGCAAGAATTGCCTTTGCTTGGAACTGGACCGAAAGGCCTCCCAAGTAGAGAAATTAAGGGCCAGATTTGAAAGCTAATGCAGATTATTCACTAAGCATAGCTTAGAGGCACAAGGCACAAGTTGCACTTGGGATATAAAAACACCACCAGGCAGCTGTTACACTGTAGTTTTCATCAGCGAAAACCAAGGAGGTCAACCATATTCAGTCAATGGGAAAGCTGAGGTTGGGACTTCAGCTGTGTGGTACCAACTGAAGTGGTCATTTGGATGAAACCCTTTGCTTGGATCAAAAAAAAAAAAAAAAAGAAAACCACAGGGAAAATAATTCTCCCTGCAGTCTGTTGTCCTCTTTGTTCATTTTTTTTTACCTTTCAGTGTTGTAGGAAAGCATCTTGGCATTTTCAGTATGATTAACACAGACACAGAATGGATTCCAAGTCGGAGGGTGGCTTGGCCTAAGATTGCTTTTTAAAGCAGAACATGTATTGTTTTAAGGTGTCAGCAATGTTGTGCATCACGCACTAAGCTCTTCCCTATCTTCCTGTGTTTAAAGGGATTTGAGACTACAGCTATTTTAACTTCAGCTGCAGAAGTCAGAGTTCGCCTGTACAGCAAAATAATAATTTGTTGCAAGCTGGAAGAAGCCAAAATTTACAGGGAGATACCTTCTGGGACATTTTACTGGATCTTAACAGATGCAGTGGTTTTAAAAGGTGAGTGTAGAGTAGACATACTTGGCAGGGCTGGTATAAGAGCACCTTGGTTTGGACTCTGTTTCTACTCTCTAGTCCAGACTAGAGTCAAGTGTATGACTTGACCTTGTGGACATTCTCACCCCATGCCAATACACGACCACAACAGGTGAGTGTTTTTCATTAAGACACTTTGGGAAAGATGGTAAAATATTTACTATTACACACATTTCAGAGGGAAAATCCTGCCCAGCCCTACAGAATGATTTTGGATTATGCCATTTTTATGCCTTCCTTGAAGGTTATGGCAGGTCTCAGATGAAAGCCCTAGAAGTAATGATTTCTATTGTAACATCTTCATTATAAGTAACATCGATAACTCCACTGTAAGACTGAGCAAACACAAATAAAAACTGAGAGGAAAAAGATAGCTGGTTTTGCACTACAGACCATACAACACCGCATAAATTAATGATTTTAAATGTGTTCTGTAGCACCCGCTTCACTCACCAATAATAAAGGTTATAGATTTCTAAAATTGATTTGGTGAACATTTTATACATAATTTCTTGGACATTACCAGGTATGAAATTCCACATGATCCAAAAAACCCCAAGAAAAAACTATTGTGTTGACATTAGAGTCAATCAAACAGCCAAACGATGAATTTATTTGAACACTTACAAATATAATATTTCCTTTCAGTTGTTTTTATTGAAATTACCTTTTGTGACTATTAATAGCTTTCATGTAACATCAGTTTCAGCAGTCTGACCCGACTCTAGACACAAAGCTAAATGTAAACTAATGAGCACTTAACTTGCCATTACATAAATGGACATTTATCAGATGACAAATTAAAACCAATAAGACACCAAGACAAATGTGCTGTCAACAGCATTAAGATGGGTCATTTTCACTACTCCCCTCAACTGCACATTAATAAGCATTCCCTACTGCAGTACATTCAGGGCTTTGATATTGATTTTTACAGCAGCCCAACACAAGTCAAAGTTCCTCCACACAGCACGATGTCAAGTCCCTCATGAAATATGGTAAATGTGAGTGTGTTTTTGAAGCCATGATGACTATAGAAGTCAAATATCTATCAAATATATTTCAAGAGAACATATAAACCCCACAAGTCTGTTTTTTTTTCACATTATGTTCATTTTTAGGAATATGTCACCAGATATTTCAGCATTTTGAATATACTAAATATTCAGGCAGCACAGCAAGTGTAAAAGTGAGCCTTTGTGCTCCATTAAAAAAAAAAAAACAAAACAAAACAACATAGTTTAAGCTAGTTTGCTTTAATTGGTTTTACAGCTAATTGATTTAATGCATGCCTGGTATGGCAGTTAACTGCTAACTTAGGAAGTTTACATTTTTATCTAACAAAGCCTTTCATTTCTTCAAGAAACAAATTTCTAACAGGAGATGATCAGTTCAGTCATGCCCCTGAACAACATTTTTACAGAATGAGAATGCAACTCCTACCAACGTTAACCCTTGCCTGAATCCTGGGAATAACATCTCAGCCTTAATGAAGAAATGCCACATGTGATAAGAAGCCTCTGATGATGAGCAGTAAAATATAAGTGACTAGGTTATAATTGAGCAATGAGATCTAACAGAGTGAAAGACATTGGTGGAGTGGATTGTGGATGCAGTTAATGATTCTGAGTGTTCACTGCCTGTGCTCATCATGCCATGAAGAGGCAGAGTTCACTGGCTGTCAGAAGCACAGAATGGAAAATGGAGATATGTGGGATTTCTGGTACTAACTCACTAAATGAACACGTGAAATCACTTAACCTATAACTAACAAGGAACCTGTAAGAACAGCCATCGAAATTTTGTAAGTTAGTGTCATAATTTAATACAGGGAATTACTTAGAAATCTACATACTGGGACTAGAAAAAGTGGGGAGAAGAAAAAGGCTGTAATCAGCCTACATGATACTGAAGGACAGGGACAATTTTGCTGCGTGGATGAAACCCAGCCACAGTGAATAGATGAGACCTCAAAACACCCAAGGACTGGTGTATCCATAACCAGCTATGTCTGGCAGCATAAAGAATTCCCTTGTAAGGTGGGCAGGCTGAACTTAGGACCGGAGAAACCTAACCCCGGGGGAAACAGCATAAGTTCTAATTTCTACAAGAGGTAAAAAAGGAATATATATTTTTTTAATTTTAAAGATTATAAATATGTCAGTTTGTAGAGTCAGAAACACAAACTGGGATTGATCTGACCAAAGGTGAGTGTATGTCTGAGCTCACGCCTCAGAGCACTGAGAATCGAGGCTCCATGAGAGAGGGGGTAAGACTTACATGATGAAATGTAGCTGTCTAAAATAGGATGAGACACTTGGATGTATTGACTGTCTCTCTCTACAAAGGGAGTTTGGAGTTACCTGGTGAAATGCTGAAACCAATTTGTCTGTGTACATGAAGAAGCCTCTGCATGGTTGGATGAAATCCACCCTGTGCAATACACACACAGTGAAAAAAAAGCCCAATGTTTTACATTTCTTTTGTCTTATAGATAACAGTGGAAACATTTTCAGGAGCAACTTGTACTTTTCAATTAGTGTTTACTGTATTCAACCTAAGACACTTCAGTGAGGCCCAATCACCAATGGGTGGAGACCCATTGTCTGCAGAAAATGCAGCTCATTTAAGACATATGGATGAAGACAGTCCAGATTTTACAAGTGCCTGCAGATTTACACATAAGACCAATTAAGAGCATAAATACACCCTTGGACGAGTTGCTGGAGTTTGAAACTACTCTCAGCTTTGTGTAGCTACGTACTGTACGAAAATCTTCCCTGCAATTCCAGTTTCGAAAAACAAAAAAACCCCCCTTCTTTCTATTTGAACTTTCATAAGAAGAGATTGGTTTAATGTTAAAAATATCTGAATGAGCATTGACAGAAAATAATTCCATCACTTGCTACGCATTTTTAAGGACTCGGGGTCTGTGTTTGACATGTGGGGATAGTGGGAAGTTTTAACCTTTTCTCTCTTAATCCCCCATGATCGTCAATGTAGGAAATATGTCCTGCTCTCACCTCAGTTCCTGTCAAACTTTAGCCTCTCCCTGGAATTAATTAAGAAAGTGTGTATAATTAGCCCTTGCTTGATAGCACGTTTCCAGAGGAGATGTTCATGCATCTGTTGCTGATGGGACAATGTGACAATGTGACACAGGCTGGTACCTGGGTGGCTGTAGTGCAGTGGAAGCCATGAGCACTGCTGTCACCATCAGGAGTTTGTGTTTGTACATATTGTTAGCTGGTTCTTTCATTTGGAAAGATTTAAAAGGGACATTAGACAGAAATCAGTTTTTTTCGACACTTTCTCGTTTGTAGAAATGTAAGAAGCCGCTGACTGACGCCTTCTGTCCTTGGTCACTCCAGAAAAAAATCGTGAGGATGCTGCCAGTGTGAAATGTAACACATTAAAATGAATATTTTTTCTTTTATTTTATTTTGGAAAATTACACAGTCTGCCTAAGTGTTCTTTTAATTGGAAAAGGAGTCAAGGGTTTTTTAAGGAAAACCTCTTGGTAGGGAAGTTCTTGCCTCTGCTTTACATTAGAGATCAAGAAAACTTTCTATTCTTTAACTATTCTTTAACTTTTTGGTTCCTTCCTTCAAAGCAAGCGTTTTGTGTCCTGCCTATTGCCATTAACTACAGTGTCTGAAATGTGCTGGTGAGTGTTCTTGGAAAGAATTTATAACATGTTTGGTTTTTTTAGCCAAAACAAAGGCAGTACTAGTGGCCTTTCTAGGGATGACACTCAACTCTGGGAGACATGAAAAACTCTTCTGAAGAGCAAACATTTACCTTTCAAATAGGGCAGACAGTACTAGGAATCAGGTGTTTTTAAATATTCCCTGAGGGAAGTTATTTGGGTGCTGTGACTTTGCAGAGCACTTCCATTTCAATGAACACATTGCATTCACATTTGTGACCAGGAAACCTGTACCTCGGAATGCCTCTGGGGAAGGCTGAGATCTCATGAAGGGATGTCTCATAGAGGATTTCTGCATCCATGCAGAGAAGGTCAAAAGCATCAAGGCTTTGCAGGGCTCTGCACTTTCCCAGGAATGCTTGGCATGTCCCTCTTTGCCTGTGGGGGAGGTCTGGAAAAATAAATTCTTCTACCTTCCCCTGCCAGGATAAACAAACCTACTACATGGAGTGCACTGGGGGACAAAGGGAATTGGGCAGCTTTTTCCTACAGTTGTGGCAGAGCACTAGTGAGGGCTAGGATTTTGCTGTTTCTCCAGGTTCCAGATCCTGTACTGGGCTCTGTAGAAGCTGGCAATGCTTGGGATATGCTGCACAAGAAGCTCAGAAACTACCTGCCTTGCTCCTGAAGTACCTGCTTTCATTGGCTTTTCCCTGAACTGTTTACAAATGTTCACAAGGTTTTCTTTAAAGGATACTTTAATTCCTCAGTTGGCTGAGATAGCCTTTGAAAGTAGAAAACCCCGCTGTCCTCTGGCTTTCAGGGTTTTCTGCTTCTCTCTTCCTTCAGCCCCTTTTTACCCTCAGTGAGATCTGTCTGTTTTTTTGCTAAGCTGTGTCACAGCCAAAAGGATCACTAGTACTGAATTTCTCTTTTTCTAGTAACATCACCTTTACTGCAGAAATGTCCTGTTACTTGCTAGATCTCTCAGGCACATCTTCAGGGGTTATTCTGAGAGATGATGTCTCATCTCCACCCTCAACACAGGATAATTGACCATTCCCAGCTGGCCATAATAAAGCAGGATTTGAGATTACGGACCAGTCACCGTCCTTTCTTTGCTGGCTGCCTCACAGAAATGTGAATTATCCCAGACATCTGTTTTAGCACCCTGTGTAAAACCTGGAGCTGCCTCTTCATAGCTGAAAGACTGATTTTGTGATCTGAAGACCATCTCCATCCAGACATTAGTGATACAAGAAACCAGTCGGACAGGCAACACATCTTAATTGTAAGTATTAGCATGAATCATCATGAACTCTCATTAACCACAAGCTGTGACCTCTATGAGGCATACACACAGGTATCTCTCCTAATAATCACAGAATCATAGGATCATGGAATGGTTTGGCTTGGAAGGGACCTCCAAATTCATCTGGTTCCAACTCCCCTGCCATGGACAGGGACACCTTCCACTAGACCAAGTTGCTCAAAACCCCAACCAGCCTGGTCTTGAACACTTCCAGAGATGGAGCATCCACAGCTCCTCTGGACAACTTGTTCCACTGTCTCACCACCCTCTGAGCAAAGAACTTCTTCCTAACATCTAGTTTAAATCTCTCCTCTTTTGGTTTAAAACTGTTCCCCCTTATCCTATCGCCCGCTGATACTGCTGTTTGGTGGAGCACCACTGATTTGTGGGGTGTCCGAATCTCCTCACATTGGGCATGAACAGTATGTGAAAACCAGAAGAACGACTCATCATAACCATATATTTTTGTGATCCTGAGTCTTCACCAATGACCTGGCTGTTTGTTTCTATTCTCCAAGAAAAGCTTACTAAGGAAAGTGTGTTTGAAGGCAAGGCAGCAGAAGGGAACAAAAGCCTTCATGGTTTGAGCTTAAATCTGTATAATTTGCTGGATGTTCTGAATTGGCCACCAAATTGACATCATCTAGTATCTTGTCTTACCAAGACTGGTCTTTGACAGCTCCCCTGGCAGCACAGGAACAAATTCAGAGAGAAATGGGAAATGGGAGGTAATTTACTTTCTCCAGTACGCATTAATTTGCAAACAGATCTCCATTGGTGATGCCTGAAGCTCAAGATCTCCTCACCTCTCCCAAATAGTGCTAGCATTTATTATTATTACCCTAGTTATTCTTGTTGGTCTAATACCATATCTAAACATCTCAAGTCAATTTTGGAGGGAGTGAGGATGGAAATGTGAGGGGTTTGTTTATTTTTAATAAGGCTAAGCTCAGGCACTAGAAACCAACTGTGTTTTCCTAGTTTTTGTATCAGTCCCCAAGCATCCTCCTACCACCATCTTACAAACTCAGACTGACACTGAGCTGATAAATTGACAGAAAGTATCAAATGTCAGCCAGGGATCTGATTCCCTCTGGAGGCTCTTGGGAACAAAGTATGAACAGATTGTTCATACCAGAATACCTCATTATTTTAAGCAAATTGACTTTCTTATTGACTACATTGAAAGGTTGTACACTACTTATAATTACCAGTTCTACTTAATTTTCTTTTATAAAAAGGTCTGTACTCTCTACTTGACAGTATTATTTTGATTAACCTACTTTTTGCCCCAAGAGGCCATTTAATATTTAAAAAAGAATGGCTTGATTGTACAGATGTATAGCACATGCACATGATTATTGTTATAATCACCCATATCTAATCTAAATGGTGAAGTGCATTACAACTGCATTTTGCAATGAACTATGAGATTTTGTAGCGATGGTAAGGTTAACAGCAATATGCACATTAAAAATAAAACAGTCCTGCAACTGCAGGAGCACAAAGAGCATTTTGAGCAATCTACCATAAAATACAACAGTGTGATGTGAAGCAAGAAGATTAGAGGATTTGTTTCACACCCCTCGATTTTAGCTCGTGACTACTTTATGATCACTATATTTGGCTGATGTTTTATTGTTAATAATAATATGATATATTAATTTTTATGTTCTCTTCTCTGCTCTTCTCAAATCCAACTTTCTCCCACCTCTAGTTTCAGGGTGACGGAGTAATATGAACTGCTTACAGTTTGGCCTGCTCAGATATGGTCAAGGTAATTGCTGGAAACAGCTTCTTGGCTTTTTGAGATATGAGAGAGGGTTTGAAAAGAACCTGCTGACGCAGAAACATCTACCTGGAATGAGGGCCAGTGAAATGTCACTTACAATCCCATTAAAGTGATCCTGGTTGAGTACCCCACACTGCCCTGAAGGAAGCATTTGCTCTCCACACTGATTCATTGAAAAATAGGGGGAAAAAATTATGACTGGTTCAATAAAAATGGTGCTGTCAAGGGTCTAAAGCCAAACATTGTACTCTCCTGTGTTCTTAAAAAAATTTTTTTCTTCTAGATTTTTCTTTCCTTATATTCTTACAAAGCAGTGTGACTCCCTGCTGGCATTTGAGTCCAGTTCTGATGCTATTTCAAATTGATATTGCAAGCCAAGGAATTCAAAACAAAACTTTGATATCTTTCACATATCAATTTTCTCTTGACACATTAACAAATTTCTCTGTGAAATGCTGTTATGCTATGACACATGAATTCATAACAGTGACCTCTTCTTATTCAGATATTGGCCCTTACTATGTTTATCTTGTTGACAGGAAAAAAGTCTCGATATGATTAGAGGAATAAAGTCAAAAGTGAAGACCAAATTAGAATGTATTCTCATCATTAGAAAGGTAAAACTCTGCTTGCAGAATCTTTATTACTGGTAATGAGACAAGAAGTAAGAAGAACCCCGCTTGGTTTTCAGATCACAGGTTGTGTTTGCAAGTGGGGAAAGAGAAAATAAGCATCTTTTCACTCATGAAGTGAGAAAATTGGATCTGGAATCCATTGGGAGAAGATATATAGGAACCTACAATGTCATTTTACTGTCACTTTTCAGACAACTAGTACTTTTGGGGAGCTCCAGTGAGAGTTGGAAGGAATGATCTAATAAAGCACATACACTCTGTGGGGCTGTTGTGCTGGGGAATGAGTGACTGCAATTATAAATGACCCTAAGATGCTTCAGAATAAGATTTCAGAGATTTGTGGTGAGAACACTTAAAAATGGTGGGCTGCTTTTCCTGCTGCAGAATGATTAGCTCCCTCCAGAGAAATGAAACAAGACACAAGCATGCCTTGTTTAAGTACAGGATTAACTGAAGACAGAGGACTGTCATTGAGATGCCAGAGATCTGTAGCCACTGTACTGGCACAGATTTAAGAAACATACTATTTTTCTGTAACTGTTTTGCCACAAAATTCTAAAAGCAAAATTTAGGAGAATAATTGCTTTCTACTCATTCTCCATGGAAACGACACAAAATGATAGGTATTGTACTTTCACACACTGTATATATTTGATTTAATTTATGCAGTCAGCTAATAGAAAATCTGTGGAGAAGATGCAAATCTGGTATTTAGTTATAACACCCCAAACTTGGGGATCATATGGATGTGTAGGGTAAGATTTAAAGCAAGCTGTATTAGGTTGTGGGTAAAATTTCTGTTCGGGATGTTGTAGTTCAGTTGCTGTCTATTTCTAGAAGTGGTAAATGCCATTCTTTGCAGAAGGTTATTTTACTGAGGTGATTTCTTGATAGCTTGTAACTCTCCTTTCCAAACAAACCAGAAATACCATGCAGAGTTATTTGCTGTGGATTATCTGTTGTCAAAAGTCCGTCTAAACTAATGCAACCATGTCTCAGTTCCTTCAGTTGCCCAGAATAATAGGTCCAAGAAGAGCATATTTAACTCACACTGACATGAGGGGACTCCTCACAAAAATACATTATTCTATATGTATATATACTTTTTTAAAGTTGTTGAGTTTCTTTTACAACTTTTTTTCTCACTTGGTTGATCCCCTGGTCAACATAGTTGAAAGAATCTGGGGAGGAATTCGGCTCACCTGAAAACAGACAAAGATTAAGTTGATTAAACATAGGTTTCTAGTGCCACCTGATGCATCCTCGAGGATCTGATGTGCACCAGGAGACTGGCCTATATAACACAAAAACATATGATCCCTGGAGCTTTCTGGGGGAGTCTCAGGAGGACAGGCTGGATGCCTGACTCCATCCCGAATAGCACTCGCTGTCTATTTGTGGGCACTGAAGTTGAATCCCACATCTCCAATGATTACAGGGGAAGTTTAGGCACTCAGCTTACAGACAGATACTCTGCACTTAGGAGTCCTGACCGGAGCTGAATCCTGCTTGCCTTCTCGGGGTTGTGAAGCTCTGGAATTCCAAATGAACTGAGATGCTTCCCTGCACCTTTTAAACAGTTTTCTGGAGGAAGAGTTCAGTCACATCTGTTTGGCTATGGAAGTTCTGTCACGAGCTTGCCGTTCACCAGGTGGGTATTTTAAGCCTCGGAGCAGACAGGAACATGCAGTACACTGAAAAGTCTATGCTGAAAATGTCCTAAGTCCTACCTGTTGCTCTGAGTTCTATGGCGTATCTGTGAAATGACACTTTGCTAATGCTAAAATATATCCTGCAATTGCAGTTATGTTCTTACACATATATAAGTACGTAAAGTAAATATATAAAACCAAGTGTTCTCTATTGAATATACAGGAATTTATTGTCATCTGGGGTGCCATACCACTTATATCTTGTATGTATCTCTATGTTGACCTACAGACGAATATACAGAGGTGTGACTATGTATTTAAAAAGAGAGAGAGAGGTGCATGTGCAGCTGGCATAACTGTACATAAGAATTATTACGAGTTATGAAAAACTAATGCAAAAAAAAAAAAAAGCATCTCTACAGAAGCATAACGGAGCAGTAATAAATCAGCTTAGTGCAATTCATTGTGCTCGTACGTTGCTTTTTTCAGCAAGACAGCCCCGGCTCTTTGTGCTTAAAATGTTAACGGGGGAATGATGCTTTTACTACATCTGTGGTCCAAAAACGTGTGTGCAGAGCAGCAGTTACATAACTCAGCAGCTCCGGGTGGGTCTGTGCATTCAAGCTCTGACAGATCTATCTGTGCTCTCCTACCCTTGTGCCTGTGTTATACCCACACCCGTTACTTTCAGAGAGGTTTAGAAAACAGAGAGGAAATAAAATCAAGGTCGCAAAAAAGCTGTTGGAGGGACTAAATTCGACCCACTTTCATATGCAAGAAATATGGGGAGAGACTTTTTGGAAGGGCATGTAGTGATAGAAAAAGGGGGAATGGGTTTAAACTGAAGGAGTAGGTTTAGATTACATATCAGGAAGAAATTCTACACTGTGAGGGGGTGAGGCACTTGAACAGGATGCCCAGAGAAGCTGTGGATGCCCCATCCCTGGAAATATTCAAGGCCAGGTTAGATGGGGCTCTGAGCAACCTCTTCTAGTGGAAGGTGTGTCTGCCCATGACAGGGGGTTGGAAGAAATGAGCTTTAAGGCCCCTTCCAACCCAAAGCATTCTATGACTCTGTGATTAATGGGGAATCTCTTTCATGGACATCTAGCTGTACATCAACGAACTGCACATCCAGAAAATGGGATTCTGTTGTATATTTGTATCTGACATTATAAAAGGTAGAACCCGACACGCCGTTAACTTTTGGAGTGTCAGATCCTTACTGTGCTCTGCAAGCCACGTGTATCCCACCACGTGCCCAGTTACCCACACTGGCATGTCAAAGCAGCTCAGCCTTGATATAAAGACACGGCCTCAATGGGAGAAAATTAAGGTCAATTCCATCTTTGAGTGTTGAGAGTGGTAGCGGGAATAACAGCAGAGCACATAGCGTGGTTACTGGGATGTTGTTCTGCCTACAGGGATGTGGAATGTTTAACTTACTTTCTTAAAAGGCCAATAGACAGTAACAACTTCTGACTGACTCGTAGCTATCAAGTTCCAAGCATCGATTTCTTGAGTAGTCTGGTTCCTCGTGCATTCATAAAGGTGGTATCTTAGAAGTGACTAAAAACTACCTTAAATATAATATTGTTTGTTTCACTGTCATTAGCATCTTTTCAGAGACAGCAAAACTGGGGATATCCCAGGGTTTGGGAATGTAGCAATTCCCTTTGCATTCAAAACGTTTCATAGTACACAAAAAGCCTGTTATGGCATAATGGCTTCTTATTATGGGTACTTTCCCTGTTGTACAGCAGATATCCTGAGGACTGCCTTCGTACACCTATTTTTGTCAAGTGCAACATCGTGACCTTGCTTTCTGGATTCAGCTCAGGAGCTGGATTGGTATAGATGAATAAATTGTAGCCCCCCAAGAAGGAAAGTATATGGTGGAAATATTCTCTTCAGGAACTGTGTAACTGGGAGGTCAGTGAACTAGTCATTAATAATTAGGCTCAGAAATAGTGTGTTTCTGGCAGGAAAATAAGTTAGCAAGTACTAGATACACTTCTGGACTATAGTAAACTTTTTCTAAGGTAGGTTTTGTGGTTTCCTTCCTTTCAGCTCAGTAATTGAGGCATCTCATTTTCAGTTTGAAAGCAAAAGTTCCCAGATTCAAATTGCAGATGGGCCAGTTACATCACAACTGTCTTGAAGGCATTTAAATATCACATAGAAAAGTACACTTTAAAGTCCAGATGTTCCCTCCGAGTATTTGCAGGGCATGCTTGTGACCCCCATGATCTCTGGAACACAAGGTAAAGTTCCACCAGAACCACACAGTATTTGACCAGGCCTACTCCTGTCTTACATCAAATTTCTGTAATTATGAACCAGTCATGTTCTTTGCCACAGCCATTCCCAACCTCTGCTTCAATTCCTGGGTTTGAGAAATATCTTGTATGGTTTCTGAACTTGTTTCACTCCTCCTCCTTCTTTCTGTCGTTTCATGCAATTCATCTACTGGCTCAATCACAGATAAACTAGCACAAATCAATGAAAAAGATTCCAATCTTAATTGCCACTAATTTGTAACGGACTAATTAACTGAACATACTGTATCCTGCAAAGCTTCTCTCCTTTGTTCTGCAGTTTTACTGTGCCATGTTTAATTGATTCTGGTAGCAGCTTATAATGGACTGCACAAGCTCTCTTCATAAAATAATAAAACAAAAAGAAACTGTAAAAAGACTTACTGAGTTGCATATGAAAAAGCCACGTTTCCAGCAGTTGGATGGAACTCTGACTTGTAAATTTTACCTTGGCTCATAAAGCAAACACATCTTACAACAATCTGCTATACCACCCCCTCCTCCACAAAGCCAGCAGATAAGATTTATTGGAGAGATGTAAGAAAGAGATAAGAATACCTTTAAAATCCTCTGAACTAAACTGTGATCTTAACAGCAATTGTATAAAAGGAGGCAAACGTCTGAAAGATGGCCCAGCATCATCAAAAGTACAACATGTTGCTGCTTTAGCACATGCCTGCTCCTGCTACAGAAAAAACCTGAGGAATTATTCATTCTCCTGAACATTGCATCCGTAGAAGGATAAATGATGATATTTTATTAGGGCACTGTGATTTATTAGGGCATTTGGGCTCTTCTATTGCTTTTTTATAGATTTTTGACAGCTCACTAAACTTTGCCTATAATTGAGTAAAGTTAGTTGTCACTCAGCACTGCTTTTTCTTTTGCTGTTTGACTAGCGCTTTACCCTCTTTGGTTGTGGTTTCACAGCAGCTTGAAGATGTTCTTTTTTTTCCACCAGTTTCCACCAAATTCTGTGCTTCAAGTTCCTTATTCCTTCCCACGTGTCACACTTCTCTCCAAACAACCGTGGAACTGCTGTGCGAGATTTCTTTCTTTATTTAATTATTTTATTTTTTGTTTGAACTCAGCTCATTACGAAAATCTGAGATATGGTACAAAAAGCAGCACTGGTAGAACTGAGGTATTGACTTATTCTGGTGAGACAGGGGCTGGAGGTGCTCGGGGCATAATGGGGTAAGAAAATCTTATGAACTTTTTTCAGCTAGAGAAAATGTACCATGGGATGACACAAATGAATCAGACAGAAAAAAAAAAAAAAAAAAGATGACGAGCTATTAGGGCTGTTGAAAGGGAAATTCAATTGACTGTCATCTTTACACAAATTGTGAGAGTCAGGCTTGAAGTTACAGTGAAGAGGTCTGAGAGAGCAGAGATAATACTGCTAAAGTGCAGGGTTTTTTGGCTGCTTTTTAGCATAGCCTTGTCCCATGTGTTAAATTACAGCCCTGTCCTACTTTCCTGTTGAACAGCACCACTGAGATGCATTTTCATTTACTTGTTCTTTTGTAGCGTGTAACATCCACTTTGTACAGAGATGCAAATAAATATAAAAGGTGCAGGGAAATAATGAACCTGAATCTTTGTGCCCTGTTTTGAGCTGAGACCCTCTCCTTTCAAGCTCTGCTCCCTTTCTCTGCGTGCCTCCTACCTTGTCATATTCAGATCATGCCTCATTTAGCTGAATTACTCAGGTCACCTTAGATTAATTGTGCAATTTGGCACTGATGCCGCTGATCTATCTCTATCTGAATGCTGTGTCAAAGAAGTCATAATATAAGCAGGATTTAAGAAGATATCTCTTAGCAAACAAGAACACAGAATAGGAAATCTGGTATTTGCTATCACCTTGTTTTTTATGATGAATTAGTGGATGTACCGGAGTAATAATCCTGTACATGTGCAATTTTGCTCTATACTTTCCAAACCCCATCCCTTCAGTTCAAACTCCCATGCTCATTAATTTTCAATGTGTTATGCTGAAAATGTTTCCTTCCTACAGCAGCTTAGTCTTGTAGATCTATACTCTTAATTAAGAATTTTGCAGAGTGGCAGTGGGATCATAGGGTGCATCCCAGTTAAAAAACAGTCTATCCTGAAAAAATTGGCTTTCATTTACACATAAAATCAACTAATATAGGAAGAGATTTAACTGAAAAGAGATACCAAATATTTGCATTGAAACCTATGCTGTCACAAAAAGACTTTGGATAAGAGAAATTGATGTTATTTAAAACATTATCTTCTTTTGTAGGCATTGCAAGTTAACCTGTCCCCAGAAACCCTAATCCAGCAACACATTTAAGCATATACTTGCTTTAATCAGCTATGGCAGTGAATGGAATTCTTGAAATGCTTAAATTTCAGCATATGCTTCAGTTTCACGCTCAGTTAAATTCCTGGTGTATTATGTCAATGTTAAAGAGTGTCACAGCTTAGAATATCACAATCACATTAAAGCTAGATTCTTTTCTTTGCTTTCCTTTTTATTGTATGTTTAATATGTAACATTAATATTTATAGGAACATGGAAGGCATATTTACAAGCACTTCCCTGTAAATAAGTTGCTTGGAATTATTATGGCGTTTCTTGGTTTTATTTTTCTTCATCATTTTATGGTTCCTTTTTCTGCTTTCATGATTTTTTCCTGAACTTTTCCACTCTAGGTTTACCATTCCTTTAATACATGGGAAAGAAGCAGCATCATTATTTCTTTTCTTGTTTTCAGCTGTTCTCTCTGTTTGTTCCCATTGACTTATTTTACTTTTTTTTTCTTTCTTTTTTTTTTTTTTCCTTTTTGATTGTGAGTGCTTCTACACTTTCAGCTTTCATTCAGGCTTTCTTTTACTTTCTCTTTTTCAGATCTTTCCCAATTTGTTTCTGTCTCTGTTGCCTTGCCTGGATTCAGATATGCATCAGTGGTGACAAATAAGGGGCAAACAATGTCTGTGGCATTTTCTTTGCCAAAGACCAGCAGAAGAAAGTCCAGTCCCTCAGTATTTCTGACACAGGGGGCTTAGAAAGTGGGATGCAAAGAACAATGTACCCGAAGGATACTTTTCAATGACAGACCTGTAAACAACTGCATATATAAAGGAGAGAGGATTTTAATTTCAAAGCAGAATCTTTACCCAAAAAGAAGGACAGAAATTACCTAGCAGAGTACATAATTCCTGGGGAGTGCTTTGGAAACATTAGAACCCACATCCATTGGTTTTAGTCTTTGCTGCTGGAACTGAAACTATGAATGTTAAAAATCTTAGCATGACAGTGATCTAAAAAGAGCCTAAAACACCCCCAACGTGGTGAAGTTTGTTGTCTCATTCAAAACTCTAACATTTGTAGGTTATTCTGTTAGGCTCTGAGGGAACAAGAACCCTTGTGAGGTAGTTTAATAGGTGTTTTCAATGCTTATTCACTTGTCCTCTTAAAATCAAGAAGAGGAAGAGGTTTTTTACTATGCCTCATGCTAGTACTGATTAGAATTTTTTTGGACAAAGTTAACACAAAGAAATTAGTTGTTTCAGTGCAGACACAGCCCTCTGTGAGCCACCTCTGGTGCTGTTTTAGCTGTGAGGCAGAATAGCACTTAAATCCAGGCACCGTGGAGATATGAGGTCCTCACTCCTGGGCCAGTCTTCCTGGGTGATTTGCCCTAAACCCAGGAATTTTATGAAATCTCTGCTGCAGTCCTGTAAATCCGATATCCTTGTAGAAATACATGTAGCCAGGCTGCCAATTTCAATGTCTCTTGAGAGCTTCTGCTCTGCAGAAAATTCTGGCATAAAACACTTTCAGACCAATTCAGTCTTTTTCAAAAAAAAAAAAACCCAAGGATTTTTCTGCAAATTGGAAGCATTGACTTTTGTCTAAATTATCCTTAACACCACCCATTTGGAATCATACTGAAAAAAAAATAAAATAGGAGCAGCAGGTTGTTCTCTTGTTATTCTTAAGGATGAGATGATAATTATGTATATTCCCAGGAAGAAAAGAAAAAAACAGCAAACCTCTTATGTTCCAGTCCTGACCCTCCCTTTAATACGTCACATTACCTAGATTAAATTGTGTGACCTCTCTGTCCCTTAGACTAGCCTTCTGCAAAAGTATGGAATACCATGCTTTGAAATATTTTTCATTAGTATCTAATGATGAAAGTATGATTTTAATGCTTCAAATTTCCTATTTTTTTTTTTTACACGGGAAAGAGAAGAAGGTGCAGGAGGGTTTTTTTTTCAAATTGGCAAGATGGCAAGCCTTTCAGTGGAATCCTAATCTGAAATACTGGTTCTCTAAAAGGATCACTAGCTGCGGCAGCAAGCCTAATTAAAGCAAATATAGAATCAGACAAGTTTTACATGGATGTATAGTATATTGGGTTTTGATCATTCAACAAGAAGTTCAACTAACCTTGTTTTCACTGACCTATAAGAAAAAATGCATTCCCTTTGGGTTTATTATATCATAATTCCTCATTTCTACACACAAATATCCACATCCTCCCTGAGAAATCCTTGTAATTTATGTAGAAAAAGGTGCCTTTCAAAGTTTAGGTTGAAATACACAAGGAATAAAAAATAATATATATTCTTATTTGAAAAATATCTTGTGTTCTAGTTATGATTCTGCCTATGCCCAGGACAGCTATAAATGTTCTGACCAGGAATTCGATGTAAACTATGTCTTGAGTTGCAAGTCTGTCTTGTGATAATACCTGGGGCTTAGTCTGCCTGGCAGCCGAGGATAATCAAAGCCTTGCTTTGGATAGAATCAGAGAAACAATCTATATTTTGTCACTGATGCTTCAGTGCAAATAAGCAAGCAGGACATGGAGGCAATGCTATCTTTTCATTTTAAAGGGTCTGCTTCAGAGCTGCCTGACACATCGTTTAACATCCATTCCGGAATGCAGCATTCTTTGCTTAACGCTGAACATTCATTTCTGCCTGAATCTGTCCCAATTCTTTCTTCAGTCGAAGACTAACCTGTATCCCATTGTGCTGGGCAAATGTAGAGTGCAGATGTCTCTCCCAAATGGACTCTTTCCTTCAGAGCCTTATGCACCACCAAACAAAATAATCAGTGTCAGAGGTACAAGGCAATCATTTTTATCTAAAGCCACCCACTCCTCTTTTGTTTTCCTGAGAACATTGTGTGCTTTTTATTTTACATCCTCCTCTTCAGATCTGCAGATGTGAAACTTTAAATGCAGGGTATTAAAAAAAAAAAAAACAACATGAAAATTACAGAGCTTTGCAGTCAAGCACTATGTGTCTGCAATTCTACAAGAGAAGAGTAGAGATAATTTTACATGTTACTTACAGACATCCATGTGATAAAAAGAAAAATAATAACCTTTTCCACAAAAAAAAAAAAATTCAAAGATTGCTATCTGCATTTAATACCAAATACTAGAAAATGAAAAGTGCATTAGTTCCTGTGAAACAGATAAGCCTTTAAAGTGGATCTCGAAAGGGGCATTTCTTTGAATAAAGGAAACTGTAAACTGAGTATCAGGAAATGCTTCTGAGCTGTTAGATCCAGCACAGGTAGACACAAGAAATGACACAATATGAACTCTAAACTTATGAGAAATGGATACTGTATTGGCAAACCAGCCAGAGGAACAATCCACAAGTAAATCCTCGAAAACCTAAGAAGAGTCCCCTCCGTGTCTAATTCTACAGTTATCTGATAAAAAACCTGGTACATTGCACCCTGCAGTCACACCTTGCTCTTTTTGAGTTTAATAATAGATTGCAGTTAAAACTGTGGCTGCAAAACTCATTTGCTCTTCAGTGGGCCAGAAATTCTCCCTCTGATACAAAAGTATTCCTCGTACAGGATATGTTTGGCCTTATATCTAACATCCTCAGAAATAAAAATGGGTAGCTTTTCTCTCTGTAAATGTCAGGTTTATTATAAGCCTAATATATTATTAGTATTAATTGGTTTCCAATGGCACTTACAAATCCCGTCAGAGAGTGAAACACAAAGGAAGAGATATTCTTTTTGCCAGAGATCTGAAAGGATGGAGATGAAAAGGGAAACAAAGAAAGAGATTTGTCAAAGATTGAAATCAGTGAAAGGTCTTGCATGGGGCCCTTGGTGCCCTGATCCCTATGGATTTTCTGCAAACCACTACTTTTTTGTGGAAGTGTTTTGTGCCACAGAACTGTGAAACACAGGCACTGGAGCAATGTCTGGAGTTCTGCAGAATAAATTTACTCAGGGTTCAGGGAAGACAGAGTCAGATGTACAAGCATTCCAAGGCAGATGTACCAGAAGTACATTTATTTAGGCTCTCACATCCATTTACATTGACATAAGACACATGCAACACACAATACCTCTGGAACAATTAACATCTTGTACACGGATGTTTAGCGTGAAGAAAACTGACTGCATAACTTTTCCATGGAAGAGAAACTCATTTACAGCGTCTCATAATCAGCCAGTGATACTCTGGGTGGTGAGGCCCTGGCATAGGTTGTCCAGAGAAGCTGTGGATGCTCCATCCCTGGAATTGTTCCAGGCCAGGCTGGACAGGGCTCTGAGTAATCTGGTTTAGTGGAAAGTGTCCCTGCCCGTGGCAGGGGGTTGGAAGTAAGGGATCTTTAAGATCCCTCCCAACCCAAAACATTCTAGGATTCTATGATTCTATAAATATAAGGAAGAGCAAAACCTGCAAGACACAGAAGGATTCAGTTGCCTAAATGTAGTCAGGTTGTGCCATTTTAGACACCCTGGGACACCTGAGACCTCTTTATGGAACAGACAGATGACACAGAGGAGTTGTATTTGACTCATCCCTTTCTGAAGAGGAAGATGGAGACCAGGTGGGCTAAGCCTACACTCCCTGTATGGGTATTAAATGGCTATATGAGAGCAGCACACAACCAAAGTGATTATCTTTGTAATCTCCGTTCCAGATTTTGTATCTGGCACCTACACACCTATTATGCTCTTTTAAGTCTTCCCCAACACAGATGCTGGTGTTTAGGATGCAATTCATCTGGCCAAGAGCAAGCATCCGCTTTGTAATGAAACCATTTGTGCCCTGGACGCCGCTGGTTCTAAGGAGGTGATGAGCTCTCTGTTGGGTGTAAAAGGAGCATGTGGTGAGTTGCTCAGCTGTAGACAGCCACATCACAGAGACTGGAATGAATTAAAATACCACCCAGTGTCCACATTTTGCTCACGGGGCTGGGTCAAGCTAGAAAACCTCCAGAAGAGTAAGGAAATATGGTCAATGAGAAATGAGTGAAAGAAGTTAATAACCTGTCGTGGGAACAGTAGCAGTCTTCAGATACAGAAATGACTGCTGCAGTGTGAAGGGGAGGAATCTATTTCTCAGGCCAGATTAGAAATAATGAGTTTCAATCAAAGCAAAGACATCAGGGAAAAAAAAAAAACCCTAAACAAACCCTCTTTTAAACGGTGTGGACAGGGAAACATTGAGCAGACTGTCTGGGACATTGTGATGACTCCACCTCTGGAAATGCAGGAAAAGAACTTAAACAAGCATCTGTCAGGACTAATACGTCTGCTGTTGATGCCTCTTAGGGTAGGGGGATAGATGAGATGGCCTCTGAGATCCCTTCCACCCATATGAAGCTACGACACAGAAATGAATAATTCACTTTTTATATTTGCAGAGATGTGGAAATAAATAATAACTGAAAGTCTAATCTTAGAAGAACTCAGAAGACTAGGAAAAGCATATATAAATCATTGGTAATCCTGTAAAATAATTTATACTGCATTGCAAAGGTGCTCAGCACCCAGAAAGTTAGGCAGCTTTTCATAATACCTCAACTACAATTCAAATGTCAAGTGAAAATAGACTTGCCAAGTCTACCAAACAACAATTTTGAGATTTTCTAGGTGAATTGCCACATGAATTTTGAAAAATAGAGCAAGTAAGGAGGAGAAATAGTCCCTTCTAACCTGTAAGGTGTCAGATCTTTGACTGTACATGATCCATCATTGTGACAAACACAATATTTGATTAATTTACAGTCAGTTTTATTGCTGAATCTACTTACTGCATGGTCTGTGGTAAAATTTAGCATACCCAGGCACCCACACATAGGGAAGAAATGGATATTTGAAGTATCTTTCCCCCAAAATAGTCCATGTTAGTTACTAGCATCAGTACTATTTACTCTGGGAGCATGCACTTGAACAAAACAGGGGCTGCCTACAACAGATAAAAAGCAGATTAAAAACATTTGTTTTAAAAAGGTTAAACTGAGTATGAATAATTTATTCAAAATGCTCCATGTAATTAGCAATACAGGAATTATTTGGTAATAACTAAACCATTACTGTGCACTTTCTACATTAGCATAACAGCCTCTACTGCCAGCCTATGAAAATGGAATAAGAACTCAGCAGCAGTTTCTCAGATAACTGCTCTTGCACAAGCAGTTTTGGTGCTACTGAAACTATTTTGGCTCGATTAACAGCACCAGGTGCCCTACATAAGAATATTATTTTTAATTGGTTTTAATATTTCTTTCACTGATTGGTATTAGTCCAAGCCCTTTCCTGAAGGGTTTGAACTACAATATTTGTGCCTAAAGATCCTTCCTTGTTACCTTCCTTGGAGTAACAGCTACCGTCCTTGGAGTGATGCCTGAATAATGTATTTCTTTTGCTGTCTCATCCCTATTTATCTCAGGTTCTGAAATGGTCTCAGTGTGAAATATCTGACATTTAAAAGCTTCTTTCTGTGATGGCCATCCATCCTTGGGTTTATGATACCCCATTAGAGGTGTTGTTTGTTCTTTTATTCACATTCGTTCAGGGCAGGTGTGGGTGAAGGGGCTGACACAGACATTTGGCTTGTTTCATTTGCTCCCCTCTATGCTTCCCAGAGTGTACAGGAGATCAGGGAGGTGAAGGAAGGATAAGGACAAAGTACTGGTATGAAACATTGGACAGAAATTTCTCAAGAAACAGCAAGCGGTAAAAGCCAAACTAAGGTTCAAGACAAATTCTCCGTTAAACATTTTCAAATAAAACTTCTAAATCCAGATATTTCTTCTAGTTCCTGAAACGTCACTGAATTATGAACACAGAAATTTCCAGATATTTTTTTTCCATCTCCAGTTTAGTCTTCACCAAACTTAATTGAAGCTGTTTGTCTCAACACCAAAAAGTCCTTCACTATTTGAGTGCATATGATGAGGCCTCAGGAAGAGTTTTCAAGATTCTAAATCTGTGGACATACATCAATGCCTAACTCTTGTACTTCAAAGGAACTTTATCTGGTATAGTATATGGTTTTGAGATGTTGGAACAACGTCCAACAATACATTTAAAGCTCTCTTTTGGTGGAGAGGTCTAGACACCAACATTGACCTACGATTTAAAGGAGCACGTGGGTGAAAGGGGAATGCAGGAAGGGAATGACAAAACAAGTGAGAGGTGGCAGGGCAAAACCCAGCCAGCTTCTCTGATGTTGATGTAGTGTAGCACAGAGGACTAGGCATTGGCATGAGATGCAGAAAAAGAATCCCTTCCAAATCAGTCCAAATTGAGACCAAGACCTGACTTTTCACCTTAGAATCATGGAATGGCCTGGGTTAAAAGGGATCTTCAAGACCATTTAGTTCCAATCCCTCTGTCGTGGGCAAGACACCTTCCACTAGACCTGGTGGCTCAGAGCTCCATTCAGCCTGGCTTTGCACACTTCCAGGGAAGGGGCATCTACAGTTTCTCTGGGCAACCTGTTTTAGTGGCTCACCACCTTCACAGTAAAGATTTTTTTTTCCTTAACATCTTATCTAAACCTCTTTTAGTTTGAATCCATTCCCCTTTGTCCTGTTACTCCTTGCTCTTGCAAGTGCTCTCTCCATCTTTCTTGAAGGTTCTCTTCAGGTACTGGAAGGCTACAATTAGGTCACTCCAAAGCCTTTCTTCCCCAGGCTGAACAGTCTTCCCAGTCCTTTATCCAAGATGTGAGGACAGAAAAACAGGGATCAGTTGCTATCTGTCTAAGGTACCATAAAATAAAAGTGTCCATATAGATACTTCTGAGCAGCTGTGAGTTATTTTTTGCTCTTCCATTGTCTGTAAACTGAAAACATTTGGTTCTTGTTGCTTGTTTTTTTTTTTTCTCTCTTCCTAAAACTTAAAGGAAAACTCGGTGGGTACACCTCCACAAAGATTTAGGATCAATTAGATGGTGCATTTTGTCAAACATTGTCAAAAAAATTCTAACCAAACTTATTTAGGAGCTTCTTTGCTATCACCCATTACTGACTGGCAAGAAAGCCTGAAGAACACTTTGCAAGTGTATGAATTTTGCTGTTTGCAGGCTAAGCTGAAACCCTGGGCTTAATTTTCAAGAGTAATGAGCACCTACACAGGCCTGCTGATTTCAGACGGTGGAAGAACTTTGGTGGTCTTCAAAAGTGCAGGATGTAATAACCCACAGACCATCCCAAAAAGAGGCACTGGTGAACATCACTGAAATAGTTTTTCTCCTTATTTCTAAAATTTGTACAGATGATGCTCCTCTCTAAGGGACGAGTATTGATGAGCCTAAATTCTAAAATGTAGAGAACTCCAGAGAACTTCTGTGCGGAGCAACAGCTCAC
>VXAY01006440.1:1303624-1353988 GCA_013399855.1 Oxyruncus cristatus | reverse complement strand
TCTATGATTCTATGAAAAGACTTGAGCAAGGCTGTGCATGAACTGAGGTGCTACTCGATGTATTTGGAAAACTCTAAGTTGAAATATTGAAATGGAATTTAGCAAAATTTGAGCAGCTGAGCGGGATCACAGCTTTGGGCTTGGGTGTCTATGTGTTCTGTGCAAGTCCCAGTTTTGGTAAGTCCCTTTGGCTCTGCCAACGTTGTGGGATGTAAAAGTGCTTGCCAGCTTCTGCATCCCTGAAACTGAATCTAGGCACATACCATCTGCCTTTCCTCCTCAGGCAATGGTCTTCAGCCAAAGCACATTAAGGCATACAAGAAGACAGTGACAGCAAGTTTCAACAAATCTCCTGAATGAATGGGGGGATCAGGACTGGGTGAAGTAGGGTACCATCGAGGACATGCAGCATAGAATAACTGATCCTTTAGGTCATAGGAGTAGAGACATATATTCATTCTTCCTGCACAAGCCAGTAGCAGATATCAAGGGAGGGATATTCTGCCCTTCAGTATAGGCATGATCCCTCTGAATCCAGCTTGGGCCACTGCCCAAAATTAAGTATGGAAGTAAGTAAAGCTTCTGAGGAGAAGAAATGTTTTCTAATCAATTTCCATTAGGTACAAAGATGTTACAGATATGTAGGTGGTAAGCTTTGCTGCCAATTAATTAATACATCTACATCATTACCATCAATGGTTGTCAGAAACGTGTTTGGTCTGGAAGTCTTTTTTTATACATTGACAGTGACTGGCCAGGCTGAAAGCAGGTGTATCTATTTGAATCTATTCTGACCTTTGGTTCATGGCATATGCTCATATCATGTCACATTACCTCATCATATCACAAAAGCTAAATGTCATACAGTGTCGCATCTTAACCTAAGATGACTCATCAGCCCCTCTGTTGTCAGATTATGTATAATTTAACAAAAGCACAGTAAATACAATGTCCTGTGTAGTATTTTAGCAGTTAGCAGTCACATAAGAAGCTGAAGGCAATAGTTCTGTAAATGAAGAGATAAAGTAAAATTTATTTGGAAGCCCTCTGGGGCTTATTTACTATTATTTCCATAAATCATTTTGCTATGTGTTAAGTCTTTTGAACAATTATTTTCAATAGTCAGAACCACAAGCCCTTGGAATTCTGCTGCTTAGGACTCCCTGATTATTACCACATTTGAGGTGAAAGTTGCACCTGAAGACAACTGGCCAACAAGCTGGTCCTTGTCTTCTGCATGGTTGGGGGAGTGCCCTGCTTACCATGCTCCTAGCTTTCTCAGCCTATGACTCAAAGCCTAGCAACTTAATCAAGCTTGTGTCTGTTTATAAAGCTTTATGTCATCTGAGTGGAATATTGAAGCAAAATCCCTTGTGACTTAAGGAACCAGTCCCATGTTGCCAAAAATGTCTGACTGCGGAGCTAGACTGCTACAGGATGTAATTTTTTTAGATGAATGGCTGACAAGCAACTGTGAGCGATATACAGGTTCAGATAAATTATAATCAGTTCACAGTAAGCTCATAAACTGGGAAAAAAGTCAAGCAAAGTATACGTTCATCCTACAAATTGGTTAAGTGATCTCTGCAGGTCTACACAGCCCACAAAATACTAGTGCTTGATAAGGTTTGCAAGTAAAGGTTTAATACTCTAAGGACAGGTAGTTGCGTGCAGCTGCAAAATGACACCTGGTGGTCCTTTGGGAGGGTGGCTATCATGCTTTCTTGAGACAAGGACAGAGGGGTGGGCAGGTGCAGTTGCTTTCAGAAGACCTTTGCTTCTGGGCACTGAGAAGTCGTGAAGACCTGGACATGGCAAGTTTCAAAGCAAATGTTTCTGATTGTTCATCTAGCTACTCACACCTGTGAGTACAGGCAAGTGCCCTTCCAATGACCATGATTTTGTCAGGCCACATGATGCTAACAGCTTAATTTCTTTCCCTCTTCCTCCTCCTCCTACTTCATGTTGGGCATAAAGGAGAGAAACAACATGCAGAACTGTGCCCTTCCTGCCAGGCTGCATGCTGGGATATTCCCTTTGTTCCTTCTATGTTCAAGCCTTGCCTACTGTCTCACACATAGAATCATAGACTAATCAATGTTGGAAAAGACCTCCAAGATCATTGAGTCCAGCCTTTGACCAACCACCACCTTGTCAACTGAACCATGGCACTAAGTGCCACGTCCAGTCATTTCTTGAGCACTATCAGGGACAGTGAATCCACCACTTCCCTGGGCAGCCTGTTCCAATGTCTGACCACCCTGTGATGGGGTGACAGGTGCTTCAGACACAGTGAGGAGCATTAGACTTCTTGCATGCAGCTTACCTGTTTTGAAAGTCTGGGTGCCATGTGATATTGGGCAGCACGGTGCCAAAAATAAGTAGGAAACAAGTGATGTGATTTAATGAGGGAATGAGGCTTCTAAGGTAGCAGTGA
Organism: Oxyruncus cristatus; assembly: GCA_013399855.1. Lineage (NCBI taxonomy): Eukaryota > Metazoa > Chordata > Aves > Passeriformes > Cotingidae > Oxyruncus > Oxyruncus cristatus. Next base: position 1,351,551 of record VXAY01006440.1, on the reverse strand, counting down.
TAAGGATGAGGTCCTTATGTCAGATCCTTCTTTGTGAAATGCTGAGCATCTGCAAGCTGCTCAGTAGCCCAAGAAACCAAAAGTCTTTGTGGGTTGCCAAAGACTTCTTGGAAATACTCAACTTCTTTCAAGACTAGAGTTTCCCTATCACTCCCTCATTTTGCCTTCCTATTCCTCCTTCAGTTGAAATGTCTGATACTAACTAAATCATTAACCAAGTTAAGCATTTTAATAGGCTAAGTAATTATAACCCATGGTCATAATAAATTATATGAACAGGGGGGTTTTCAATTAAGAAATATTTTCCCATCCTTGTAGAGCATATGACCTTCAATGTGTAGGCCATATTTCTCACTCAATCTGCCACCCTGAGGGCACTACTTCTCTTTATATATATTAAAAAAAATTGTTAATGGTGCACTTGTAATCACATGGCTGCATTTGAACAAATCTCATTCCAGACTTTCCCTGAAGGGTTTAATTATAGGGATTTGCACAGAATTACACCCAGTTGTAATCCTGGGTCTGCTACTGCAGCTGCTGGCTCCTTTGAGCATCTGTGCTCCTGACCAAGTGCGCACAAAGAAATGCAATGCAACATTCAAGTGAACAGCTAATTAATGTAACTGCAAACTGAACTTCTTGAAGAACAATTATATGTACCTTTCTGCAGAATAGCAGATCACAATTCTGAGCTATCCCTTCAATGTGGGAAGAAAACACGGTTCTGGTCTTTTCATTATGCAATTTAAGTTAAGCATATTTTTTTTTTCACCACACATATTTTAAAAAAAACTAATTTAAAAGGAGCTCTTTCTCTGATATCCTCCAGGTAAAGGTGTGGGTCAAAGACTGATATATGCTACACTGCTATAAATCTAGAGATGATACCTGGATTCCAGTGGAGCAGTTCAGGATTTACACCAAATTCAATGAGAGCTAATTTGGCCTTCTAAATATGTAATTGTTCTTGGAGAAAAAAAAAATCTATTAATCCCTCACAGCAGTCACTGATTGTGGCATTTTAACAGTAACAGCCAGCATGATTGAGTGTTTTCAGTGCTTACTGACAGATGGTCATTGTGTTACAAAACAGACTTCAGTAAATAATGACCATATCCAGATGAGAGATGGAAAATAGTTCTCTATTGTACAATCCTCTTTTTGCTGCACATAATGAAGTAAAAGTGTTTCTTCAGCTCCATTTTATATTGATACCAAATGGCCAAAACTTCAATTTGAATGAAAAGTGGTAAGAATTGAAAGCAGAAAGGTTCCAAGTTGTTTTTATTTGTTTGTTTGCATCTAATAAACCATCAGAACTTTGTTGTTAATGTTATTCTGTTCTTATTTCATAGTATACAGTTCCCTTCAGGTGCTAATTCAGCTTCTTTTGAAAGATCACAAATAAGCTCAGGGTGAAGATACGGTTTCATACTGACAAGATGACAGGTTTAAAACTCTTATTCCTCATAACATGATGAGCGTGAATGCACAGTGGTCTGTATGACTGGGAAAGAGATTTCATTTTAATCACAATACTTCAGATCATACTGTGTACTAACAGTTTATGACATTAACGTTCACAGAGCTGTGAACTTACTCGTTATACTAATGATGCTACAGGAATTACATCTCTTATACTGTAAAAGAATCGAAAGCACCAAGTATGTTCAATAGGTGCCTCAAAAATGTTAGTAGATGTCTTGTTGTACACTAGGAACAGCACAGTAGAAGTACAAGTATTTCTATCTGTGTAGGAGGTGAGAGTCAAATGAGGGGAACAAATTGTCTTTCATCATATTGATAAATAATGGGAGTGCTTTTCAGAAACACAGAGACAACTTAGCCTGCCTTACTGAACACATCCAGATCTAAATTTTTGAAGAATTGTTGATTAGTAGTTATCCTGATTTCCACTGCAAAAATTCTCAACGATTCAAGTGAGAGGAAGTGAAATGATGAAGCACACTGGAAAAATGATTGCACAGCTATTTGTTTATGTGTTGACTGTTCAGGAGTTCTAAAAGCAGCTAAACTGGTTTTTTTTTGTTTGTTTGTTTTTTTTTTTTTCTTTAAAAAGAGCAGGTAATGCTAAGCATATGGAATGAACAGATCTATGAAATAAGAATGTTCCTGCCAGCTCTCAGAACCAAACTACCCTTCAGCAGTAATTTTCAGCCATGTCTTGCACAATCTACAGCAAAAGCACTTATGACTTCTACTGTATCTATGCTGATCCTGCTTGCTCACTTTTTCACATTTGCACTTCACTACAGGTTAACGTCTGAGGTTTTAAACTGAATTATTTTTCTGACTCTTCCCCCTTTGTAATCAGGGGGAAAAGAAAAACTTCCAAACCCACAAACATCTTGCCTACAAAAGTTTTCAGGGCTTACTTTGCATAAAGTTCACTACTATGGAGGTCAATGATCAGATTGAAATCAGAAACTTTCACGTGTCTGAGTGACCCTTTCCAGTTGCAAGTGCTCTTGGATCATAACCTGTGGTTTATATCCCTCTATGTGTTTACATGTGTTTAAATTAGGAATTGTGCTGAACTAGGTTCTGCAATTAGAAACAAGGAGATATGCTTTTATTAGAGGCCATAATGAGTTCTCAGAGCTAGTCACTTGACCCTGAGAAGCTGTGGGAAAGATTTTCTCTGGTGGTTCCCACTTGTTTCTGATAATGAAATAGCCTCTTCAAGACCAACTAATCTCAGGAAAGGTGAGAGACATTCTCTTATCTATTAAGTACCCATTTATAATTCAGAAGAACATTTATGAAAGCAGCAGCATGTCTTTTGTCTTCTATATATAGGACAACATTCAGTGCTTATACAAAGTGAGCACTTTTGCTACAACTTGTTGGCAGTTTGAAATCCTGTGGGGAAATGGATTCATGGCTTCATCACCTGCTAGAGAGCTATCACAGCTCAGCCAGTGTCACTGACCTTAAAAGCTGAATGATTACAGAGGTTTACCTTATCATATTTTAAAGGTGGTATCATAGAATCACAGAATAGTTTGGGATGGAAGGGACCTTAAAGATCACCTGGTTCCAACTCCCCTGCCATGGGACACCTTCCACTAGACAAGGGTGCCCAAATCACTATCCAACCTGGTCTTGAATACTTCCATGGATGGGACATCCAAAATGTCTCTGGGAAACCCGTTCCAGTGTCTCACGACCCTCACTATAAAGAATGTCTTCCTGATATCTAATCTAAATCTATGCTCTTTCAGTTTAAAGCCATTACATGCCTTTGTAAAAGTCCTTCTCCAGCTCTCTTGTACAGGCCTCCTTTAAGTACTGGAAGGTGCTATAAGGTCTCNTCCATGGATGGGACATCCAAAATGTCTCTGGGAAACCCGTTCCAGTGTCTCACGACCCTCACTATAAAGAATGTCTTCCTGATATCTAATCTAAATCTATGCTCTTTCAGTTTAAAGCCATTACATGCCTTTGTAAAAGTCCTTCTCCAGCTCTCTTGTACAGGCCTCCTTTAAGTACTGGAAGGTGCTATAAGGTCTCCCTTGTCTCTCCAGGCTGAACAATTCCAACTCTCTCTTGCTGCTCTCGTAGGAGACTGTCTCCAACAGTCCATGTCCTTTCTGTGCTGGGGACCCCAGGGCTCGATGAAGTACTCCAGGTGGACTATCACAAGAGCAGAGTAGAGGGGGAGGATCACTTCCCTTGACCTGCTGGCCATGCTGCTTTTGATGTAGTCCAGATATGGTTGGCTTTCCAGACTGCAAGTGGACTTTGATGGGTCACGTTGAACTTCTCATCAATCAACATCCCCGAGTCCTTCTCCTCAGGGCTGCTCTCAATCTTATCTTCATGTGCCTTCATGCCCCGAGTCCTTCAAAGCAAAATGGATCTTGTAAGAGCAGTATCTGGATAAAGAGATGACTCCTGGCTCTTGGCAGTTTCAAGACCTATTTCTTAGGTCTTTTCCAACCTAAAGAATTCTATGATTCTATAATTAATCTAAGTCTGTTTCCAACTTACATGAATGAAAAAAAGCCTTTTTTCTCCTAGCAAAGCAACAATTGTTTCCCCATTTTCAGCTGTCGTATTCTTGTGAAAATACTTCCCTGTCCATACCTTTGATATGTTCTCTGATTGTATCCAAACAGAGATAAATCTTGCTCTGTCTCCTCACAGAACTCTCATCCACTTATTATTTCTGTGTATGAAAAGCAGAGGGAGACATAGGGAGTATTATTTCTCCAAATAACAGGGTTTGGAGCTATCATGCGTGGATTGTACAGGGAAAGGAAAACATTTCTAACTCATGAAAGCATATAATGGAATATAATCTGCAGACCCTTTGTCAAGTTTTAATTGAGAATCTTAGTATTCCTATAAGGGTTTTATTTGTAGTCGTACCTACTAAGGAGCACATGTTAAATTTACGGACACAAAGAGACGCACGCACACACATATACACTCTTAAACAAAGTGTATCTTTGTGTGATACCACAATTATGACAATACTTTTTTTCATGCCAAGTGCTGTGTGCCATAGGTCACCATCTCAGCACACTACACACAAACTCCACTAGTCTACCCAGATCCTAGACTGGTCTTCCAAAACTGATTTTTTCCCTTTCTCTCTGGAGAGCTTTGAGCTTTGAGGCTCTGTTGTCTCTGAGACTGTGGACATGCTTTTCTCCATCAAGGGCAAAACGAGCATCTCTTATTTTCCCACACTGCAGAAGAACCTCTGGCAGTATTTATATAATCACTTTGAATTCTGCCCCAGCATCAGGCATCCACTCAAATAACAAATATTTGGAAAAGTGGGTCTCAGATGCATCTTAAGAAGAGATCCTGTGTGGAATCTCTCCTCCCACCAGTTTGACAGTGATAACTTTCTAAGAATTCATTTTCAATCACCTCTTTATCTACTTTATTGTGAACCTAGGTTACTGCATACCACAGCACCCTATAACCAAACTGATGAGATATGATTCAGGTAATACTGGGGAAAATACTATCTTTATTAATTAGCTGATCAATAAATCTGTGATAATAGACAGCAAATTCTGTGTGTGCAGTGGGATGAAAAGGAGTCAATGCTTCAGTAAACCTCTGGAGGACAGGGCCAATGTTCAGTGGGTACTGGCAACCTGAAGGAATGGGCTGGCAGAAGATTAATGTTGTTCAAATACAAATTTAAGTTTTGCATCTGCAGTGGAAAATCCCTATGCAACAGAACAGGTTGGGGGCTGATTGAATAGGAAGCAGCTTTGTCCATTGGGGCAAGAGGTTTCAACAGCATGCCTTTGTGGCAAAGGAAGCCAGCCTTACCATCCTCTACAGCTTCACGAAAACAGTTGTAGTGAGCTGGGGGTCGGTCTCTTGTCACAAGTAACAAGCGATAGGACGAGAGGAAATGGCCTCATGTTGTGCCAGGGAGGCTTAGATTAGCAGTAGTGTTTTTGGAGGTATTTAAAAGACTTGTAGATGGGACACTTAGGGACTTGGTTTAGTGGTAGACTTGGCAGCACTGGGTTTATAGTTGGACTCAATGAACTTAGAGATCTTTTTAAACCTAAAAAATTCTATGATTCTACAATTTTCCTTTTCTCCCTTAAGTACAGTGCTTCTTTCACCATGAGAGATACGGAGTCAGATGGAGTCCAGAATGGACAATATGGAAACCCAGGTGTCAGGGACAAGGCACCTAAAAGGCAGGTCTTGTGTAACTTCCTCATGAGATCCAAATCCTCACCAGGATCTGGTTTTATTCTTATACAGGGGTAACATAAAGTAGTATATATAAATTTACCATGATTAATTCCTTTTCTTCTTCTGTGTGTGTGTGTGTGTGTGTGTGTGTGTGTGTGTGTGTGTGTGTGTGTGTGTGTTTCTAGGTGGAGCATAATATGGATGTTTGGCAGGAATCTTGTACATACACGAAAACAAGTAAACCACCTGTGGGCCTAAAAAATCAGCTGGGGTCAAATCCTGAATTTAACTGAAGAGCTTTGTAAGATCATGGACTTAAACCAGACCCGCATTCCCCAGGTACAAATCAGCAACTCTGAGGAACAAATAAGCTTACTGCAGAGCGTTTCATCTGGTCTAGAAAAGCAAGCACACCTACATGAGATATTTGATATGAAACATCCATCATTGTCCCTTTGATCAACTAAACAGAATGACTTTCCCACCTCAGAGAAGCTGAGGTCTGGATGTTTGTCTCCCCCAGGAGACAAATGATGCATACTTTTCAAGCTGCATGATGTCTGACTTTGGTAACTACTTATGCCTGATGAGAACTCAGGGATTATGGGACAGAAAATCAAGGCAGAAGGAAGTCTTTAAACTTTGAGAGCTATTTTTGGAATGCTGTCTTGATCTTTGATGATATGGCATCTCTCATGTTACTTACGGTAATTCTAAGGCGCAGGGAGCCGTGAGCTCAGCATGAACCCAGAAGATATGCTTCAAATGCACTTATTTTCAATATTGTCCTGGTTTAATTTTTGTCTTTTCTAAATGCTAAGTTCATATCACAGACATGGGAGCCATCTTAGTAAAAGCTAGACTTGAATAAATACTTTCAGTAATCATAGTACTAAATTACAGTGAATCAAGATTACTAGAGAAGTAACTTCTATTTTTGACTGCACGGACTGACTGCTACTAGATTCATAAAACAAGGATTTAGACAAAATCTATATTCAGGATGCTGGTCAGAACTTTGAGGAAGGTCATGATATCTGGAGATTTCCAAAGCACTTATCCAAACTTACCCATCCACCAATGAATATTTTCCTATCTTAATCCTGTCACATTAGACAACTCCTTGCCTGTCTATCTCATTTATGAGGCTCAGACAACTCTGTTAAGGAGGTTCTGCACTAAAACCAGCTAGTTTTAATTCAAAAAATCCATATGCAATTGTCTTCCCAAAAGAGTGCAAAATCAGGTCCCCTAGTTTTTTAAATACTTTGTGACCACCAAGTTATACTACGCTGTGAGACAGAGGAGCTATACCTCCATAATGGTTCATAGAATCATAGAATCTAATCATCTAATTCATCTAGTTCATCTAATAGCTGTGGCTATTCCATTGCCACCACTTTCTAGCCTAGTGGTTTGGTCACATTTGGACAGTGAGAAAGTTGCACTCCAATTCCCATTTTTGGAAACATGTAAGTAATTTATATTAAGCGTCAATTAGAAAGAGTCTGCTGCACATTTCTCCCCTTTCTTTGGGAGCATATGGCAGATTCAGCACTTCTCTTTCTGTACTCCAGTGACTATCAGAAGACAGGTGACTACATATCCAGGCAGACTGATAGGGGGCTAGAGCCCAAATAAAAAACAGCGTGGGCACAAGCATTAGCTAATAGCTGTCACATGAACATTGCTATGACAGCAATTTACCTGTGCTTACAAAATCTTCCCTGTTGATACTTCTAAGGACCTCAGCAGTTCTCCTGCATCTCCAAACAACTACTTATTAGTATGGTCTTTTCAGAGAAGAGTGGATTTATGAAAAAGTATGTTTGTGAAGAGTTGAAATTACGTGTGAATTCAGACTGCATCCAACAAAGAATTTCAGCTAGAAAAGATGAAAAATGTTGAAATATTGAAATATTCTATTTCAGTATTTTAAGAGGAAATGTTTTTCCGCAAAAATTAAACATAAAGTTATGCTGTAATTTCATATAACCATTTTTTCCTTTTTATATCCTAAAATTCTGTTTGAAAATTAACCTAAATCAGCAGGAAAGGAAACAAGAAAGTGCTAAGCAGGGACTTTACCCACGTAAGTGAGAACCAAGACAAGCTACCTAAGGTTAAATAAATACTTCTAGCTAGTTCAAGTTCTTTTGTTTACTGTAGTAAATCAAAAATCCTCAAAAAGTCAAACTGTGACTTGACCAAACTTTTGCCTATGACACTTCACAGCCAAAGTCATGATTTGGCCAGATCCAGCATACATTCATGTGGTTGGGGAAAAGGCCGAACCACAGGTGGGAGGACAGACAATCTTTGCTAATGATCTCATTCTCACAACCACATCATAAGCCAGCACGGGGATTTATTTATTTCTTCTCAAAATGAAAATCCTGAGTATACAGAGAACAGCAAAACTGGAAGAAAAGCATTTCCTTCTGTTTTGTTCAGCTACTGTCAAATAGCTATGCTCAGGTGTTTTCTTTTTAAAAACTATATATTTAGAACACAGAGCCATGAAATGTTTAACACCATTCTTGAAAAGTGATTTATATAGAGTTTAATTACATTTATTATTTAACAGGCGAATGGCAAAACTTACTTTAGGTTCCTCAGAGCATTTCAGATATTAGCAGGCTTTATAGAGATAAGAATAACAGGATTACTAGGGATGCAAATACTATACAGCAGGATTAAAAACTACAATTAATATGGCTATTACTATCACTTTAGAACTATGCTACAGTCTATTATGCTTTCGTAGCAAGTTAATGAAATTCTTTGTCCCACACACAAAGAATCTGTAGTATAATAAAGTTAGTAATGAAATAAGTAAACCTTTTAGAATAAAAAAGGATCACTCGCAAAAAAAAAAAAAAGAAGTAAAACAATTCACTTACTCAACAATCATACTATTTTTTTTAAACATTACAAATTTTTAAAAGGTTTATCACTTCATGCTGTACATAGATCTTTTGAAAAATATCGATGCATGTATTTCTCTGAACTTATAAATCAGTTTTTAAAAGCAAAGTTTTGCTTACAATCTGCGATAAGAATTATAGCAACTAAAAAAACACCGAGCATTATTTCAGGAGTAACAGGTAATGTATACAAGCTTTAAAAAATTTCTCATGCCAATAGCAATTGTTTTTCTTTTATTGTAGTTTAATATGGTTCCAGAATTCCCTTGGCTTTAAGACCAATGACTTTTTAAAGTGTAAAACATATCTAAGTTTTCTTACCTTATGCTGAAGGACAGGTTGATTTGTTAGCTGTATCTTTTTTTCCACATATTAAAAATTAAGCAATAAGGCACAATGTGGAGGAGTGATTATCTGATGATAACCCCAGCATCCTGAAATTGCTTTATTGCAAAGATAAGTATATTTTAGATTGTTCGCTGGATATTAAGAGCATTAGCATGCTCATAGAGTTTAATCCTTCCCTTCAGAATATTAAATTCATAAGGCTTTTTTTCATCTAAGATATTTTTTAATGTGCAAGACAGGACTTCATATACTCAAGAAATACTGTAATTGGCTGGTGCATACTCCACTGAGGAGATTAATTTACAAGCACTGTACACTTCTGCTAAAACTACTTCTCAACATTTCAAAATGTCAATAGTATATTTTCCCAGCCCTGTAAACACATTTTGATACACAATATAAACTTTAATGGTAGCTTTAAGACACTTCAGGGGGTAAGACACAGTGGGGTGTGAATTATGGTATAATAATTCCCTACCAATTGCACTGTTAGGCATGAGGCCGAAGGCCAAGGGACCAATGAACACACTAGGTGTGAATTATGACATCATAAGTCACACTTTAGAGTGTCTTACTGCCATTAGAGAAATATTCAAAACATGTTTTAACCCAAATACTTTATTTCTATAGTACTTTATTTCAATGGAGTATCCTGAAAAATCTTTCCAAGTAAAAACTGAGCCATTATGTAACCTGAAATTAAAAACAAAAATGAAACAAAACAAAACAAAAAGTCTTCTATATACTGCTATTTAAATTTGTCACATTGCACTGCTATAACATGCTTTAAGGAAGAGCCCCAGAAAATGTTTTACCTAGGTTTGCAAAAACAGTACAAAGGCCTTCTGCACATGGGGGAATAACTGGCTATGCTCATTGTCTGGAGAATCAGATTGCCACAATCAGATTTGTACTGGCTTCTCCCATGTAGCTGTATTGATGAAACTGCTAAAAAATCTACATACTTTTTTTCCACCCTTGGTTCATACTGCTGTAATAGGTCACAATACAGATTTTGAACAAGTAACAAAAAGGTTTCTAAACCCCATCTGAGTTCCTGCAGCTGAGGCTTCTCACAGCTCTAACACAACTCTTAGTAAGGACTGCAAGCTGGATAATGTATATTTATACTGTTTACTTTTTAAACTCCATTTGACAAATGCATTTTCTCCCTTCTGAGTACTCCCACATTCCAAGTGCAGCAATGACAACAGTGTCATCCAGAGATACACAAGCTCACCTTCCAAACAGCTTGGTGGCTTGTAGCAAGCTCAGTGCAGCAGCAGGGATCTTGGGCATGATTTAAGCTGGCTTCCCAGTCAATTTTTACAGCTTGTCCTAAATTTCCACGCTGCTGTGGATTGATTGCTACCAGTCGCCAAGCCAGGTAGTAAGCACTAGAGTTAGCAATATGATAGAGCTTATGAGAGGGCTATTTGCCAGGCCCATTCGAGGAGCAGTAAGTCTGAGGGTAAGTCTGCAGGTCTCAGTGCAATGAGGTGTTCAGGGTTGCTAGGCTAGCTGGGTGGATGTTATTGTGTAGCAATACACATTTATGTATTATGTATAGCAATGTTGTGCCAAGTAGGGATAACAACTTGCAAACTGGAAGCAACATAGTTGCAAGGTCATGTTAATTAGCATTCTTGCATCCAGTTCTGGAGCCTTTTCATTTCGCTCTCACAGCAGGATCTCCATATGTCCCTGATTATCTGAGTGAAAAGACAGAAACCTCAATTCTTCCAGGCACAGCCTCATTCTGACATAGCTGTGTTGCAGATGAGAGTTGCTTTCTGCATAACCTCACTCACAGTGGTTACCTGCCCCTTCTGAGTAAACCCATAATCTGCAGCTATTTACATCAGTCAAAGGTAAAATTAGGAGTCTGGAGTTCCTCCTTTTCTATCTTACAAGGAAGACTTCCGTGAAGCTAACAGTGGTAAAAAGGTAGAATTCTGAGCTAACTTGGTGTCTCCTCTTCCTTGTCAAAAATGTCTCAAATGTCAAAAAGACTCAAAATGTCTTTTTTAATCTCCAGCAAGAGAAGGTGCCTAATTCTGCCTACAGCTTGATGATAGCCATGGGAACAATTTGTTTTGTTGCTTTCCTGTAAAAACAAACAAGCAATTGCTTTTTGATATTCAGTCTGCTTGAAGTGCCTGTCAAATATGATGGAAAAACCTACAACTCTAAGGAATTTTTTCCTTTCCCAACAACTTCCAAACAAGAGTGAGCTCACTTTTTTAGATCTAGCTTATATTTGAAAATATTTGTTCTATATCCATTTCCAAAATTGGAAACAATTTTTCGTGGATCCTGGTAGGCATGGGACAACAAGGAAACAACCAAGGAAAGGGTTTCACATTGGCTCTACATACTCCAAGAACTTAAAAACAAGTAGTCCAGGAAAAATATCTGTGCATATATATAAATTACACCTTTTAGTGGCAAAGCAGTATTTCAAAGACTGCCGAGCAGTTGCCAGCAGCATGTTTTTCATAAATTAACATTACTGCCCAGAACTCGTGTACACCAACTAGAATGTTGTTCTGAAACCATTTCATTACATGAAATTTGAGGTATAAACACTACCATAATAGGGACATAATACTTTGATATACCCATCTCTGTAAAGCTTTCTGGCTTGTAACAGAAAATCACAGCTCTATATTCATACCTCATTACCATTATGTATCTTTCCACTGACGCCTGACCTTATGCATAATCAGGTATGAATTTCAAACCACACTTATAATCTAAATGAGTGTCTTGTTATTTTACATAACCCAGACTGAAGTAAGATTCGAGATGTAACTGCAGAATTCACAGTTCACACATTCAGAAATGCAGGTCCACTGAAAAGAGGTAATGGTCTCTAATTTGTGACTATGAACAGCACCAAATGACTCCTGCACTTAGGAGCTGTGCAAGAATTTCAAGATTGGATTTTAGAAAGGATGTTGACAGTTCTGAAAAAAATAACACAGTGTTGAAACTGTTTGGTATGTTGTTAAAGATAAACTATGAAAGAAAAATGCAAGTATTGAATTTATTACCTGTACTTTGAAGAAGAAATGACAGCACCAATTGCATAAAGTTATAAAACACCAGGAATAAACATGTAAATAATCTTCATGTTTGCAATGCCAATAGAACACAGACATCTACAAAGAAATATATATATGTATACATGGAATATAATAAACCCATTCATTAGGGAACGAGAAACATATTTTTGTACTCTATAAAACAGCTGTACAGTGTGCACACAGGCTTTCATGATCTCTCTAAAATGTCTGCCAGTCACTTCTCCCCATCATCATTTTCTTAATGTAGTTTCTTCATTGTCCGTGGGAGAACTCAAAGTGACTGTCATGTACCCTTACACTAAGTACAGGTACATTTACACAAAATAGTGCAGTTTGTCTCCATACATATATACACACGCATACATACATATACATGCAGGTGCACACATATATGTATACTTGTGTATATATGAAAAGAACAAACACACACGTGTACACGCACACACAACAAATCGAAATAGCTCCTCCATCCTGTGCTATTGAATTAGTGCTTATAAAAAATCCCTGCACACTTTGTGAAGGGAAGAAAACTTTCTGATTGTGCAGATTGAAGTCATTAGTTGGTTTCATTCCCAACGGTCTGCAAACACACATGTCTGAATCATATGGTGGTATCCCATATGCCCGAAGAGAGTCTGTTGCAGGAGGTATCTTCTACCTTCTTCAGCAGTGTCGGCTTCTTACAAGGGGGTGGAGGTGGAGCTGTGTTTCTTTGCTCAGTGTTGTGCAAGATTTGCTGCCAGTCTTCTCTCTCTTCACATAGCTTTCTCCTCCAATCTAGAAGCTCTTGCAGAGCCACACTCTCGTTCTCTGAAAGTCTAAGCTGATGAATAACCTGTGAGAAGAAAATAACAATAACAAAAATAGTAATAATAATAATTAAAAAATAAAAATAATAACAACAATAACAATGGTGGATAAAGTTAATTCTCCTGGCAGAGTAAAACTGCAACATCTGTGGTGAATGATACTTCACACAGGATCCTCTGCTTCTTTTGCCGTGGATGTAAACCTGTGCAGGACAGTTTCAGGTCCCATTTTCTTACCTCCTTAGTCAAGATCTCAGTGACATGTATAATGATATATAAACAATAATCACTTTCAGCAAAAAACCCCTCCCCTTGAACTCATGAGATGTGTTTTATACTGCCAAGCCCTGTGTGAGGAGGGAACCACTCTTGCAGCATTATAAGCTTATCCACACATTCTACTAGGAAGATGAACAGAAATCCTGAGACAGTGTGAGCTGACTTAGACATGTTAGATGGTCAGTGGCTGTTAGTGCTCCCATTCTCCTATTTACATTTAAAGAATACATGTGGCTAAGCACTCAAGTTCTATACTTAAGACGATGGAAAGTTGCTATCATTTGAACTACAGCTGAAAGAAAACAGATCAAATAGGCCTGTAAATAATTTGAAGCAACCTTGTCCTAAAAAATGGTTTAAAACTTTGTGCTTAACTTGCTGTCCCCACTCCCCATTTATCATTCTTTATACTGAAAATAAAGAAAATTAATGATTTAGAATTCCTTATTGCAATTCCATGTCTGAAAGTCATAGAACTGAAATCTGAAATTGTATGAAGCGGGTGCCTGTTGGAAGTTGCCCACAAGATGTTTATTCCTGGTGGAGAAAAGCCTCTGAAGAAAAACAGAACTGAAGAAGGAGAGAGCTTTGAAAGTGCAGCTGGACTACTGGATAACAACTCTTTACCTCAGAGACTGTTTTTCATATTACAATAGTATTGTTTATTCAGTTTATTAACAATGTTGCTAGAAGAAAATCTTACTTTAATACGTAGTTTAAATCAGTGTTAGCTGTTTTTCTATTCGCTGAATATAACCTTTTTGCTTACTGGCTGTGTATACTTTAGATTTATAGCTTTCCCTTACCTTGTATCTTCCCTCTCCCTAATTGGCTAAGTTTTATCACAGTTTGCCCAATTATAGACACATCCCTGCTTGTACCTCCCTTGAATCCTCCCAAATTCCAATCATTCCATGCCCTACCAGATAAAAAGCTAGCCTTCCCTTTCAATAACCCTCTGTTTTGTGCACCAGATCTATTTTGTCTTCACCTGTTGGTGATTTTTATGCAAGATAGATCTTTTCACAGTCTAACCCAAGGGGGTGTCACAGCTCTCACCCCTGAGAGGTGCCAAAAATAAAACAAATGGAAAAAACTCCCCTATGTCAGCAAAGCATACACAAGCACAATTCTCTGAAACTCACAGACTACCTACAGTGATGAGTATGTATTTCCAACAAACTGATCTTAAACAGTCTAACCCAAGGGACTTTCATACTCACAAAATACTTTCAACAAAGCAAATAGCAGCTGCAGGAGTAGCAAGGTTTTTCCCTTAAATGTAAATACCCAAATAGCTATAACCACAAAACTATAACCTGTTTTAACCTGTTGCAGCTTAGAATTAGTACAGATACTTCTCATAGATTTGTATTATCCTTAGAAACAGGGGCCAGTCCTTATCTTCCTCTAGAGAATACACCAACAACTTCAAATGCAGTTTCAGCTAGCCTGAATCTAATTGTAAATTCATCCTGAAGTAGCCAAACAGTTCTGTAGTAGATTCATAATCCACCTACAAGGAATTGTTCCCTCACATTTAACTTCTCCATTCAAATGATTATTTAGTTTGTTCAAGCCAGTTTGAAGCCTTCATGGCAGCACAAGTCCAGGAAGCGACAAAGTCCATCTCACTGTCCTTTAAGACCTACTTAACACCTATGCAGTACAGCAGTGCCTAGAGCAAGTACTGAGATCTATTCACTTGGGAGTATTCTGTAGCAGAAGGGGCTTACCTAGGGAATATGAACCAAGCCCACCATAACATCTAATGGCCCACAGCCCTTACCCTGCTATCTTCTTCCTTAAGAACCCCACGGGGGCACCTATAAGAGGCACATATAGCATAACTAAAATGACAATACTTTACCTCACACAATGGACTCACATAAGAAGAATGGCTATTCCTGTCAATCTTGCCCTTACATTTCTTGTTATAATGAGAGATGGATGCATGTTAGTCACCATGATAAAGGAAATTATGCGCAGTGCCCTTAAATGCTCATGAGACACCACACTCGTGATTGGTTCCAGTTGCAGGGAGAGCTGAATTGACATGAAGGGCATTTTTGTCACTGATGGGCAATGAGGTTCCTGGTGTAGAAGGAAGACTATGCTATTGACTGTGGCTCCTGCTATTCCTTCATGGTACAGAGGATACAGTGATACAGAGGCTTACACAGGCTTTACACTGTATGCAAGTCAGACCTTTTCACACACACATGCTGTTAAAGAAGGAATGAGCCCCTACACGGAGATGCCTGATTATCCGCAGTCAATTTGCTTAATTTCTGCCTGGGTGATGCTTCAAAGAGAAATGCATTAACCAATAATATCTCCTAATAACAGCTATAATTTCAGGTACAGTTTTAAATTCTGCATTTTTAAGTGAAAAAGAGGAGAAATGGAAAATGTTTGAAAGCATTTATTAAAGTATATCTCAGTTGCATGCCACTGTGAAATCAAAAACTTCTTGGCTTTTATATTTACACAAGATGCAACAGGGCACCTCAGCAACTCAAAGGAAAATTAAATATTCCATAGATATTGCTAGAGGTATATCAGAGACTTCATGTGTACCAAAACACATTTTTTTTTTTCCATTGGGTTATAAAAGATTAGAAGGCAAATTAAACGTTTGCACTTGTAAACAATTTTTCAAGAAAGACAGGTCAGGTGGCTTTATCCTTTAGAACAGCTATATAGTTTGTGAGGCACCAAGGCTTACTCTGGCCAATTTCTGTAGTTTTTTGTGGGTTTAAATTATCGGCATATTCCAGTTTAGAAAACACATAGATTAGAATTCAGTCTACCCAATTTAGACACCTTATTTGTATCTAAATGTTAGGCATTTCATGAACCTGCACTAGGCATGCTTCTTTGAGAGGTGCTGTAACATCGACAAGCTTTGTTAGACTGCCATGGCAAGAGTTTCACATGAAAGAGTTTCATATGAAAGAGTTTCAGGGATAAGTAAGTAATCAAAGACATGCCTGAACGCTGGCAGACAAGTACACTTATTAAAAAAATAGATATTTTGAAACTTTGTTATTGGATGTGCTCAGGTGACAAAAGTTTGATAGCATGACTTTAATACAGAAGAATTTTTAGTTTGAGAGACGGATAACGTATTTGAAAACAGACAGTGCCACTGCTATTGTAAGGAACATAAAGGAACACAGGTGCAGGGTGAAAAGCAAGTACATTTTGCCTGGACAAGGCAATTGATGAATGCATCCTATTTATAGCTCATGGGCACTGAAGAAGCTTTATTATACTGACCAAGCTTACGCAAGCTGTAAATTAATGTTGGGTCAGCAGTTTTGCTGTAGAGCTCATTTTACATTGTATAGTGGACAAATGTTGGTCTCGTTCACAAGTACGTGCACACCTTTTACTGCCTTTTTTTTTTAAATGGGACAGAAAAATATCTCAGACTTTTATTCATTATGAAACTAATCTGGTAAGTAAGCTGGAAAACTAGCTTCAACCTGGATGAAGGACAGATGATGAAACTGCAGTTGAAATGAAACGGGGAAAATGCACAAGAAGTGGCAGAGCTCTAAACGAACCAATTAATTTAATTAGATCTATTAGAATAACATTTTATCTTTCTCTTTTCCATTTATGATCAGGCCTGTGACAAGCTGAAGATCTATTATACATATTCATTATAGAAAAGGTTTGCTGAATAATTTTACATGAAGCACAACGTAAAGCAGTAAGTCATGTTTCTTCATTATTATTCAATATCCTGAACAGGTATTTTGTTAAGGCTGAATGAGGTGTGTAGGAATTAATTAGTTTAAAACAACTGATTTTTTCAATGAACACTAAACAAACAACTTCAACCAACTGTACCAGCAATACCAACTGTAGACCAGGGTTTTCCTACTTAACGTCAATCAGACATGGTCAACACTGCATTTGGGCTAGATCCACAGAAACATACAGCATTTGAATACCTGGCATTTAACAACCCTGCCATTTGGTGGAAACACCATCCCTGTGTTTGGTATTCAATGTTCTTACTGAGCAAACAGGAAAAGCCGAAGTGTCAAAGACAGTCACACACAAAAGAAGAGCATGTGGTGTTACGTAGCTATTCATTGCAAACTGCAATGGCTTGAAGCAGTTTAACAAGATGCATATTTTCCACTGCAAAATATGGCAAGATGAACAAAATAAATTTGCAATGAGCAGCCCAGGGAGGAGACTTCAGGATTCATTATCACACCTCACAGCCCAAATTCTCAGGCTGCATAAGCAGGTGGTCTCCTCTAAGCATTAGGGATTTTAGCTGGTGGTAGAACACCAATGACTCAGTTCCATCAGGAAATGCATGGAAGGACTTTCATTATCATCTACAGGATGGAGTATATTGGGAAATTTGAAGATATGGATTTGACTTTTCTATATCGAATCTGGCTGAGATGAAGATCATTTTCCTCACTGCGCTGGTAGCGAGAAAGGAGCTGGTAACACACCAGTGTTTTGGCTACTGCTGAGCAGCACCGGCACAGTATCAGCACTGTCTCTCCAATGTTCCCGCCTAACCAGTAGGCTGGGAGTGTGCGAGATCTTGGGAGAGGACACAACTGAGACAGCTGACCCAAACTGACATAAGAGAAAGGAGGTGGAAGGGGGGACATTCATTATTTACAATGTTTGCCTTTCCGAGCAATTGCTATGTTTGCTGAAGCCCTACTTTCCCGGAAGTGGTTGGACATTGCTCGCTGCTCAGAAGTAGAGAATAAAATATTTCCTCTTTTTTTTTTTTTCCCCCTTTGCTTGTGTGTACACAACCTTCACTCGTGCTTTAGTAAACAGCCTTTGTCTCGACTCATGAATTATTTTTCCATTTATTTTCTCCCCCTGTCCTGTTGTAGAGGGGAGTGATAGTGGCACAGACTCTAGTCAGAGGCCTGTCACCAGTGGTGTTCCCCAGGGTTCTGTACTGGGACCAGTATTGTACAGAGGGCAATGAGGATGTTTGGGGGAGCTGAAGCATCTCTCTTATGAGGAAAGACTGAGAGAGTTGGGCCCATTCAGCCTTGAGAAAAGACAATTGAGAGTGGACATCATTAATGTGTATAAATATCTAAAGGGGGGAGTCAGGAAGATTCTTCTTAGTGGTGCCAACCACTAGGACAAGAGGCAATGGTCAGTAACTGATGCACAGGAAGTTCCACCTGAATATGAGGAAGAACTTCTTTACTGTGCAGGTGACCGTGCACTGGAATAGATTGTCCAGACAGTTTGTTGGAGTCTCCCTCACTGGAGATATTCAAGAACTGTCTGGACACAGTCCTGGGCCATGTGCTCTAGGATGACTCTGCTTGAGCAGGGAGGTTGGGCCAGGTGCGCCATCCAGGGCCAACCCATCACACTTCTCTCAGGTTAAGGAAGAGAGAGACCAAATTCTCATGCTGAGAGGACACTGCAGCTACAACAGGCGGACTCTGAGGGCAGGGCAGGAGGACTTCTGCTCCTCTGCTTTGTGCCGTCCATGTCCAATTACTATGCTAAAGTAAATCCTTCAGTTGAGTCCCTTGTGGTTTTAGAGAAAAAATACATTGGAGACAGATCACTTTGTTGTATGCTGGCAACTGTGAAAGTTGTAGAGCATGATTTTCCCTACTGAGTAATACATACTTGGGTATTGCACAGTCATTGGAGAATGAGCCCCTGAATTGCCTTCTGGATTTAGGCTTCTACCTTCTGCCTACATTTCACTTTATTGCCTAAAGCAGACATACTGGATTTAAACTTTGTCTTCCAATCAGGATGAGTTGCTATAAGATAAGCCAATAAGGTAAACCAATAAAGTATTTTAATTACTGTCTATTTCATAGGCTAGTTAAAAAATTCAAAGAGTTTTTAATTACAGAAAGTTGAAGGTTTCACAAATTTAAATAATTTGTGACAAAAAGTATGCCAGATAAAATTATTAACAGGCCCATCTAAAATTAACTTTGAGTTATTAAAAGGTTTTGCTCTAGAATCTCAGAAAATTCATTCTTCTGTATTAAAAGATTAAATGCCAGAACAGAGGATATTTTGTAAAGTTCAGAAGTAACCAAGAACTTATACTGTCTGTGTATCAATTGCAACAGCCTTAATCATCAAGCTGTGACTACAGGCCTCATCAAACAGATGAGCCAAACAGATTTATTAATTTGCACTGGTAGATTCTTTTAAAATCACATGACAGTTTAAGGACATACACAGGATATACACCTGTGCTCCTGAGATATTTGCATTATGCAGAGAGTTCATATTTCCCTCTGCAGAAATAATGTCAGTTATTCTCTATCTCTAAAGATTTGTCAATGTTGGTGCTTTGAAGTAACTGACAGTAGATGCTCACAATTAATTATTACATCATTAATGTTTCTCTTAGTTAGTAAAGTTGAGGTCACTTCACAGAATCCATGTGGAGACTGCATCCAGAAGAACAATAATTTTACCTTTCCAAAATTTGATCAGGATCTAAAGTGAATAATGCAATAAATGTAAAATGTTGATTATTTTAGAAACGAAGCTGCCTTGACAAAGCCCATGTTTATAATCTCTTTCAGTTTGTAGGCTGCCTAAAATAAGATCAAATGGATTTCAGCCAATAGATGACTTACAGTTATATTTATTACAACCCTCAAAAGCAGGTCACAAACCCCAGTGGGTCTCCAGTGGATCACCAGTTTTAAAGACAATATCGGTAAGGATGTTCTTACCTCTCATTTCCAAATGAAAGACACAATTTCATTAATTCTGGAAATAATTCTTACTGCATGTGATTATTAGCAAAAGCAACACATTTTGATTCAATTTGCATGAAACTCTCTCACAAAAATATTTCTAATTCATTTAATGCCTTATCTATCTATCTATCTATCTATCTATCTATCTATCTATCTATCTATCTATCTATCTATCTATCTATCTATCTATCTATCTATCTATCTATCTTATTTATTTATTCAAATCTGATAAGCCCCTACACTGACTCTTTCCAAACATCATGCATGTCACATCTTTTTTTCCAAACTATAGGACAGACACACAGCAACTTCTCAAAAATTCTAACACTTCAGGTTCCAACATATGTGTTCAATTTTTTTCTATGTAACAAAAAAACCCTAAAATCAGGAAAAGATTGTTTTTCCACCAGTTCTTGAACAAGGAAAAAAAAGGTAAAAAACACCCTGTTAGCCCATTATTTACCGAAAAGTATTCATTTCAATATATAAGAGGAAAGCACACAGTAAGCCAAGGGTGTGTTAAGAAGCCTAGGCAACCACTCAACATAAATCTAATCAACATGTAAATTTGTGTTTGATTGGGAAACCTGCATTGGCCATGTAAGACTCCAGCAGGGAGTAGAGAGCAGCTATGATAAATGAATTTATGTGCTTCAAGATTCCAATTAAAAATTTTCAAATACAAGCGTACCACTGGGATCCAAACTGATTCGTGTGATTGTCTTGTGAGTGTTGGGACAGGCATTTTTTTTGCAACAGAAGACCACTGGGTGTAATAACTTGGTATGTGATACGAAACAATAAGATTTTTTTAGTTAACTGGTCTTTTAAACTGCTAATGATTTTTCTTTGTGTTGGAGCAACTTCATTATCTTCAAAAATAAAATTCTACAAATGGATGGCAAATGGGTTTAATGGAAATGAGAAAATGGCAAAGAAAACAAGTACTCTGTCTAGTATAAATCTGGAATTGCTCTGGAAGAGGTATACCAGCATAAATAGAGTTAAATATGAGATCCATAACTGAAAATATACTGCATTTGCTTTGTTATAAAAAATATTTTTCCCCCTCAGTTAAAATTTCTTATTACATCAAAAGCATCAAAAGAATAAACTTCTCTTAGAACAGATGTTATGTAGATGACAGATCATAGGAAATTATAACTGTTGACTGGGGGTAATCTTAAGAGTAACTTTATATTTAAAATAAAACTAAAAAGGGATGATTTAGGAAGAAATGCTTTCTCTTTTGAAAAGCAATTTACAGCAATCTGTTGGAGGTTTTGTTTGTTTCTGTTTTCTTTTGTGTTGGGGTTTGTTTGGGGTTTTGTGAGTGTGTGTTTGTTTGTTTGTTTTGGTGTGTTGATTTTTTTAATGGAGTTTCAATTTTCTTCCAAACATCAGTTTTGGAGTGATCCTGTAACCAACCAGGAGATTCTGGTGTCAAAGGCCATGCGGACACAAATATCTTCGATTGCCAAGTCCAGCCCTCTGCTATCACATGGCATTTTGAAAATTCTCAAGCTTCATCCTAAAAAACTAATTCCACTTGATTTTGCCTTCTGAAAGGATTTTCCAGAAAAATAAATGACAGAAAAATGCACTAAGGATTACTATCTACAAAATGAACTCTGCCTCCAGAAGCCCTTTCTCACAGACCACTGGTAACTGAGAGATCACACTTCCAAAAGAGACACCTCACCTCACATCTCTATGTCTGCCCTACGTAGCAGTGCCCTCTTGTTATCAGAAAGAGGCTCCTTGGCTTCACACACCTTTGGTGTGCTTCAGGCAGAAGATTCTACATTCTTCATCTGACCACAATCTGATTTCTGATGGAAGTTGTCTGATTTTCTGTCATACTCCTGTGATTACCTGGAGGTTGGAAGTGGTTGGTTTGGAATGTTTTTTTTAACTATTATTTTTTGCAGTAATACATTTTAGCTGCAAAGGTACGAATTGGTCTTCTATATTTTTGTGCCTTTCTCTTGGTGAAGCAGTAACATGCCTGGGACGACAGTATTATCAATGAATTAGGCTAATAATCTTCCATACAGACTGGAAGTATCTCTGCAATCAAACAAAGATATTGTATCTTTGCAAAATAAAATCAGCACACAAATCCTGAGTACAAGTGTAATGTGTAATCTGGCAGAAAACATTAGCACAAGGTAGGCAATGCTCAATAATATATATCAGTACACTTCTGGCACTCTGATTACCTGAGATGGGAATAGAGTTGGACAAGTCTATACATTCAAAACAGGGGGACATTTTACTTGCTATTTGGATTTTGTGGGTTTTAGTTGGGTTTTTTTTTGGGGGGGGAGTTTCCTTCAAATCTAGCTTTCTGATATCAACTGCAAAGTGATGCATTCCCAGAGTGACTAAAACATCAACAAATATTGAAATCTATGATTTTTTCTCTAAGATAATATTTATCTCCAGATAAACTGATGATACAATGCTCTTTAAAACCTTGAAAGCATCCTCCTAGGTTGCCTCTGGTGCTTGAGAATGAGAATACGTTCAGGACAGCAATTGTGCCTTTCTCAAGATGAGTTCTGAAAACAAATCATTTATCATGGAGGTCTTCAGAACAGCTGACCTCACAATGCTGATACCACTTTGCACATAATCTAACAAAAAATATCTGACAAATGAAGTCATGTTGCTACTTAATTGATCACTGCTGCTTTATGGTATTAATAGAGACACTTTATTTGACCAGATAAGAGACTAGGTTGGCCACAGTGCTTTTGAAGCAACTACAGAAACAATCATCAGCTCATATTTGCTATTGCTGGGTATCATTCTTTTATAAAACCCCTACACTTATGGTCAAACAACGCTAGAGGAAAATGTCACAATTCATAGCAGTCTGTTAGCAGTCTCTGATCCGCATGCATGCAGCACTGGTGACAGCAAGAGAATGAAGGGCAGAGGAATTAATTTATTCTCACTCACACTGGGCACTTTAAGTCAGAAATGCAGTCACTCTCCACAGGTGCTGTCAGTGGTGGAATGGTGGACCACACTCCCGGTGAACTCATATTTCAAGCAGCCTTTTAAGGTGACCCATTGGCCATTGTGTCAGCCCAAGAGGAATAACTACACCCTTCAGCCAAACACCTGAGCTCAGAGAGGGCACAGGGATACTCAGGAGGTTTTGTTCCCTTCTCTTCAACAATCTCATCTAGTAGGGGCAAATGCAATGAGGACAAAGCACTGGAGACAGAAAAGGGGCCTCAAGTGTGTAGGGAGCTGGCTGTGACATCCACTGGTTCAAAGAGGAGGAGAACCTGTGCTTTCACCTGTGGACGTTACAGTGGTCAGATCTAGGACATACTTGCTTAGGAGAGGGGCACTGGCCCTCAAAAGCCCTTTATACAGAAACAAAGGATATTGTAATTACAGATGAATTTACACTGTGCATTACCTCATACCATTTAATCTGCAAAGCACATGTTTTTGACTGTAAGTCTTCTAAAAATAAAGCCACAATAAGACCTGATTTTTGTATGTGACATTACAAAGAGAATTCTTTGGCATTACTGTCAAAACAATAAACAAAACACAATTCAGTGGGATATACTGATCCAGATCAATGATAAGTATATAACATTCTATGTTGTCTCTTGCATGCTATGTGTTTACAAAGGTGTTAGTGATCTTTTTATTACACCAGACTTGTTTGATTGCCACTTTTTGCTTCAAAGATGATCAAAGACTACTTCCAGCTAATAGGCAAACATGACAGACAACAATAATGAATGTTAGAGCCCAGTGTTTAGAACTGTGGCAATGGGTGGGGGATAGCAACACATTGGATTCTTGACTATTCATTTTTTTTAAACTTTTGAACAGTCAACAAAAGAAATGATTGGCAACAAATATTAAATCAAGTAGGAACAAAGAAGGCCCTTGAAACTATAATGAATATGCAGCTCTTTCTGAGGGAAGAGACTGCTGAAAGCAGTGAGATTTCATGAAATAAGAGCTATGGCTTAAGCCATAATGAAACAATAAATACAGACTTCACGAATATGAAAAGACATTTCCAATTTGACATTGTCAGATGTTGGCTCCTATATTACTGCAATCTGCCAACCTGCACCATGGGTTTTAAACAAAATAGAAGACATAAAACTGCAGATTTTTTAATATAACTATATGTGAAAAAATAACCAGCATTTTTTATCTCACCTCTTTGAACACATGACAGATAAAACATGTTTCAGAAGTGGGTAACCAAAATCTTATATCAGGGTGGGTTGTATGGCTGGTATTACTTAACCTGCTAGGGTGGCAAGCTGTTCGTTTATTTGTGTCTTGTTCTGGGAGCATTTCTATAGGACGCTGAATGCATGTGACATCATCTGATTACAAATAAGCCAATAGTCAGCCATTCACAGCCAAACTAGAAAAGAGACTTTGCATCTTTCCCCAGGAAATTTTCTACCTTTCTTCTAGAACAGCTGAATCTTCAGGAGACTATGGTTAGGACTCAATTTGCATAGAAGGCAACTCTATAGATGTAGGCAATTATTTAGAATTATTTGTATTTTATGGAATATAAAAGATCATATTGATATGTGTATGAAGATGAATATCATATGTGTAATATCACATAGATCTTCAACTTTTTTCCTCGTTAGTCCCTCCCTCTTTTTATTCCATCACCCTGTTTCCCTCCTGGTTTTTCTTATCTTCCTTTTAGCTGTTTTTTTCACTTCTCTGAGTCTGTTCTTTCTGGCTCTTCTTTCTTTCCTCTTTCTAAATACCTTATTTCATTTTGTTATTTGTCTTCTCTCTCTGTAATTTTATCCTTCTTCCAACCTTACTTATCTGAATCATCCTTTCTCTGGTGCCTGGTTTACTCCCCACTCCCGCCCCACACACATGCTTATTATCACTCTAGTCTTTAATCTGCCCCTCACTTCCCATCTGTTCATTATCTCCAGGTTGTCCATCTCATCCTGTTACAGGCAGACCATGTTGCTTCTTTCTGCCCACATAAATAAAAAAGTATATTTCAGATGGCCTGTTTCTCTTCATTCCACTATATCTTTCTCACACCACTTCCCACTTCATAGAGAATGCTAATAACAACTTTAAAATATTTTTACCGACAGCAAAAACAAAAAAAACCAAAAAAAAAACCCAAAAAACCCCAAAAAATCCAGTCCCTGATCTGTGAAAAAAAAAAGATTACAGGGCTGCTTAGCTTTTGTGTGAGGTGCCAAATATATAAGCTTACTTTTATTGACTCTATTTCATCTTGCTGCTGTTGCTGACACTCCAAAGAATTTATATGTTTCAATGGGTTTTATGCTCTATCTTTTCAACATAGACACTCATAGCAGCTATTGAGAACAGAGGAAGCACTAAATACAGTCTGGAGTAGAGAGCCCATTGGACTGGCTAAGGAACTGAGAAATGTGTAAAAGAAAAAGAGCACAGAAGTAATATTTTACAAAGCTTTTTTTATTTTAGAGGAGGTTTTGGTTTTTAGACCCTGCTAAGCAATTTCAACATTTGTGGTGTTTCCAGTACGCTTTAGGACAACTTGCTGGAGTATTACTGAATAGAAAAGACTCTGAGTCAGAATGAAATTTCCTAAGCAAGATTAGGGCACAAATGACCAGAAGAAACATCTCTTTCACTTTGGTGAGGTTTTTTGCCTCTGGAAGGAAATTATGGTATGAGAATTCGAGGCTACAGATTCAGGCTTATTTGGAAGTACCATGGTTCAATTTTTATCTTAATTGAGGCTTAAGATGATGCTACAGAGTTATATCAGATGTTAGGTTCTTTACATTTTTATGTGGTATTATTTGCAACCTTATGTATAAACGCTTGGAAATCTACAACTGTACAGCCAGAAAACAAGATGAAGGAAAAGGTATTAGTTTAAAACCCCCATAGTTTGCTGTTCTTTCGACATGCAAGAAATACTTCTTTTGATGTATCTTCTTTCATTTCTCATGAGACAAAAAATAAATTTTAATTTCAATACTTTTCTGCTTTTTCTAACAGAAGAAAGAAGAATTTTATTCCATAACTTTCCAATGAGTATTTTAACATTTTTTTTTCCAATTTTTGTCCTTTTTCATGTAGTAAAAATTGCTCTTTAGGTAACCACTGCCCTGGAAAATTAACATTTATGGCCAACAGTGATTTTTTTTCCTTTTTTTTTCAGCAGACTTCACTTTAGGGATGATCAGTTAAGTTTCTGAGTTCACATCTTCAGGATATTTTGAAATTATTTTCAAAATTACTTTCAAAAGTGTTAAAAGATTGATCCTTCTGCTGCATTCGACAGATATCAAGCTGAAGAATTTATCTCTGAAGTGTGTAGGTTTGCAGTGTGCAGGACATACCAGGCAATGCTGCAAGTAATTAGCACCTGATGTGACAACATGATGGTACTGTAAGGCACAATGCCTAAACTTTAGTTGAATGTATATGAGCCTTGAGATCTTGTGACAAAAATGAAAATATTTCCTGTCACTTCACCAAAGAAGTAGCCCCCCATAAATACTGGAAGCCCCTGAAAGCTAATGAACCAGTTTCTTTTAGCTAAAGTGACAGTGTCTGCCAAGAAATCCAAGGACTCAGTCTAAATTTCTCTCTTTGGAGCAATTAGTCAATCAGTACCTTCACAGATCTGTGAAACAATATGCCCTATTTCATATATCTGTGCAAGAATTAGTCTAAAGTGATAAGGTTACTGCACTGAAGCCTGGCAGAGACTTTTACAATAGGCTTGTATGCTGTAAAGAGTCACTAGCAGCATGCTATGAAATGTCAACTGTAATTAAACCCAATCATTTTCAAATATATGCCATGTTTTGAAAATGGTGAGGAAAGCTTTTCACAGTAAGAATTCTCAGCCCTGCGAGCACAGACTTTTTAAGACTTTTTTTTCTTTTTATGGGAAGAAGATTTTTTTCTTTTTCTTTTGGCAACACCATTTTGGAAGATGTTTATTCATTAAACCAATTGTATTAAAAATCACAGAACTGCAGATTTCTTCTCTAAACTTGTCATAGTTCTTTCTGAGATTGCATTTAAGGATTGTCCCAGCATGTAATTCTGAGTACATTGCAAGGAATCTATTTTAAAAATCTGAATATGATTCTGAATACTGAAATGAAATTGCATTCAGGTTTTGGCAAATACTTATGGAAAAATAAAAAATAAAAGTTTGTAAATGGTTAACAACTTGCTAGTAAAAAAGAACATTAATTAATTAGTTAACAGTAATTTAACTAAAAATTCTAAAAATCCTTAAATTACTAATTAGTACTTATTACGAATGTCACAGTTTCCCCCTGCAAAGATAGGAAGAAGATAATGGCTCCCCTATACCTAGTTTATCTAACTCTCCTTGTACTGCACTGACTTAGTAATTTAAACATGATCCTTGTCAATCTCAGGCAAGCTGATTAGTTGCAGAGGTGTAAGGTGCTTCAGGACAAAAGCATCTCACTGTGTGAGGTTTAAAACTGCAGCAGTATCAGGGACTTGGACTTTTCATTTGCTAGAAAGGGCTCTTTGGCCAGTCTCATACCTAGTAAGCATTTGGTTGATCATTAAAAATGTAATAGAGACAACTGAAGTCACTGCCTCTAGTCATCTTCATAATCCCATATCCTCATCCAGTATACTGATCTGGAGACAGCAGACCTGTAAGTATTTTTTCACAACACAGTTAAAGTCCATTTTTGAGAGTCTGAAAGGTATGGTAATGGAAAAAATTTGTTACTGTGTGCAAGATGGACACGTTCCTATTTATGCCAGGGCAACTCCAGCTGTCCTTATGTGTTTGAAGAGATTGAGTGTCGTGCTGAGTGCTGTCTTGGCACAATCTTTCAACTCAGAATAGGTGCTGTAGTTACATACTTTTGACAGCGGGGAAGAAAAACAAAAAGTGAAAACTTCTGTACTAGTTTGTTCACAAATTTACTGAGTTGCAACCTATTGTTTTTCGAAGTTAAATTAAGACCGAGTATAATTTTGCAGGTTGAATCTCAGTTCTTCTGGTGTCAATGGCCAAACATTCGTTTCACTTGGTTAGGGCCAGTATTTTGTTGTAAAGAAATGTCAGCTGCCCCCTACAGAGAACAAGTAGCTTTTAAATGTGATAAAGCACTTTCCCTACCTTCTGGTAAAATAGTTTGTAAATTGTACAATTATTTAATGACAAGTTTCTGTTGAGAAAAGGCATCTCAGCTCCAATTTCTTTCCTCTTTGGACAATATTTAGTTTTACTGTAAACTTCTTACGGTCATCTCATAAAAAAAAATTGCTTGGGACTACCTTTTTAGAAAAGTGGACTGAAGACATAATGACAACAGGAGAATATGCTAATGCCATTTAAATGAAATAATATAACACAAAAATAAAATTTTTGAATGCCTTCATGCCTGAAGTGGCTACTTTGAAACTAATGTGGTTCACATTATATATAAAATGCTGAAGAAAAGAATAAAGAAAATATATTATGACAAATTTGATGGGCATTAAGTGAACAAAAAGGAATAAAATTTAATTCTATGTTGTAATTTTAAAATTACATTAACTAAATAGAAATTTTAAGAGAACCAGTGAAAGCTTCAAACTGCATTAGTACTGATTGCTGCTTTAATTGATATTTTTGTTTTACTAATTATTTATATTTATATAAAAATTGTGCAGACTATTTTTAAAGTCTTCATTGCTTTTGTATACAAAAGGATGATATAATTATGCATTTATTCCTATGAGGTTCTTGTGCAGCTATTTCTGGTATGAATGAGTATCTCGAGACAGAGAACATCTCTGTCCTTTCAGGGTGAAGAGACATATTTCCTGCCTGAAAACAGCATCCTCACAAACAGCAACAGTATGCTTCATAAACTTTGAACTTTATTATGAGAACCTTTCAGGATGATCATTCTTCCAACAAAACCAGTTAATAGTAAATTGATTATTGTCCTTAGCTCAATACAAAACTGTAAAAGAAGTCTGCATTTTTCAATGCCAACATCCAAATTTGAATCAAGATAGCTTTCACCATGCAGCTACTATGATTCTTTTCTCTTTAACTGACTCTAGAGACCATCAATGAAATATTTACCTGACTAGTGTGGCTCTCCCTGTGTCTTTGAATTGACGAGCCTGCCACAGTGCTGGCAGACAGTCTTGAATATTCATTTTCCTCTGGTAAACCTAAAACAAAAGAATACTCATTTATAACCTGAGATTTCTGCATTGGCTGATTTCAGTATAAGATTCAAAAAACATGTTTTACAAAGGAAAGAACAAAAAAAAGTCACACATTTGCCTGGATATTTACTGTTTCCATGCTTACTGAAACTGGAAAGACTGTTGTTTACTAAGAATGGATAGCATCACAGGTATGCATGCTGGTTTACAAGAAGGAGCAAGGAAGAGCCTACAAATAACACATTACCTATACACTGGCCAGGGATTCCTTCTGCAATGCGGAAATCCCTGGCTCCTCTTTCCCTGGCTTCTTTTCATTGCAGAAGTAATGCAATGGGAACAAAAACCAAGCCTGTGGTCTGCTCTCATTAATATCTTTATGTCACACAGGAAGTCAATATTAGGTCCAGGACTTAAAACTTCATCTCCTCAGTACAGAAATTTTTTTTGTAATTCTTGTACTTATTGTGCACTCTTGATGTGGGAATTAGCTGTTCAAAATTTAGCTGTGTAACAACCAGTCATCCAGTGTAAAAGAGCCAGGTAGTCTCCCTCTGCAGTCAAGAGAAACCTCTGCACAGTGATCTTAGAGTGAGGCTTGTTGCCAACTGGGGAGGAAGGTGTTATTCATTTAATTCAAATAAAAGGCAGAATGTAAAGTATTTTCACAATTTTAGAGCACCAGAAATGAATAAAGATACTTTCCTAGGCCAGGCCACATGTTATGAAAAAGTTATTGCTTTTGCTCTATAATAATACATTTTAGGATTTACCATCCATGACAGCCTTGAGCTAAGAATTAAATTATCAATGACTTGATGTTTATTTCTGTAAAAAGCAGTTTGATAAGAGGTCTTATCAAAAAAAGTGAAGTTTCCATGTACAGCAACAGCACGTTGTCACAGACATGGCAAGCAAAGGCTTGGTAGAGTTTGGAAAGATAAATGAAGTAGTTGATTACATTCCAAGAGCTTTCCTTTATGTACACCTAAGTAAATATTAGGATACCACAGCTGTGCATTGAATAAGACCTGGCTTAATTCAGCACAAGGTTGAAACCATCAGTTTAGCAGGGCCAGGGGCAGGATTACAAGAACCTAAGTTAATCAGGTGTTCAGTCTGAGCACAAACCACAACATCTGGATTCAGCTTTCCTGCAACTATTCTCAGGTTACCAAAAGAAAGTCTAACTTGGCATTTTTTTGGCAAAATCATGCTTGCTACACATTATTGCTGCAATTATATGTAGTGGTGAAAATGGCAGTAAGGAATATGAGTCAATCAATAATCTCTAACTGGAGAAGTGAAAAGAAAGCAATACATGTAATTTTTTTCATATAATCAAGAATATAGCCTTGTCCTGGGCATTCAAACTAGAAACCCAATTCTTCACGCTTAATCAGTGTAATGCCTTTTCTAAATTGCTTCAAAGGAAGATCCCACACTCAATCTCTGATCTTCTTCCTATACTTTCTATTCCCCATTTCTTATCTGTTCTCAGACACTCCTCTTAGAATCCTACAGACTGTATCTCAAATATTTAGATCTTAATCACTGGACATATAGATGTGGTTCTGTGGTTCCAGAGAACCTCCAGTCTCATAGGCTCTGCTACCATAGGACTGGAGACCCTGCACCTCCTGGACTCCAACATCCATATTTGCAAAAAACAACCCCAGCACAGAATCTCTGGGTCTTTGCAACCATGGTCATTCATCAGTCCTCAAACCTTCATCTTTCTGCATTCACACACAGGGTGCATTTACCGATCAGCTCCACTTGATGCACTGGCAGACATATATATAGATGATATATGGCAGATATATGCCTGTAAAACAGGCATCACCAGGAAAGGCAAGATGTAGGGCTCTGTTCTCAGCAGGATGTAGCCTGTGTCATGGTGACACACCTCTTTTCTGTCAGGTTATCTGCTATGATACCTCTCCCATTCCATGGCTTCTTGCCTGATGACCTTAGATCTGGTAGTAAGTTTCAAGGCTGTGTAGCAGAGTGCAGCCCACAGGTGACCTGTTCAGGCAGAAGAATGGCTACCTTCTTGGTAGCTGGAATTAGACAGGACTAACCCCTTACCTGAATAATGCGTGGGGGTTTTGGTGAAACAGACAGGCTCTTACAGTTACTCTGATGCCAATCTGCATAAACTACATAGGAGTCCACTCACATGGATCTCCATACACAAGCAGTGGACTTCAGATGTAAATGAAGAGGAATAACCAGGCAGGCTTCCTTCAAGGGCCAATAAAGTGCCAAGAGCTGCACGAAGAGCACAGGGCAAAGTGCGTGTCTTATCTATGCAATAACTACTCTAATTTTCACTTGGGTTACACAGAGTAAGCACCTCTACAACACACTCCACTGGGGGTATAGAACTGTCAGATAGCTGGGTAGTATCTCCCCTTTGCTAACCAAGGGTTAGGTCATCTCAGTCACTTCCTATAGTTATCAAATTTAAAGTTTTCGCTTAATGATTAAACATTTCTCTATATCTTATTAGGTGCTAGTTGGAAATGACAACAAATTTCAGCAAACTTTTACCTGCAGTGTTTTGAGGGTCTCCCACAAAAGGATCTGTTGTTTTGGATGATGCAGGATCACAACTTTCAGCATTGTGATGTAAAAGGTTATACAGGCTTTCTAATTACTTTATCTGTTTGTACAAGAAATAGCAAATGCTCTTTCTTTCAGACTATCTAACTCTGATAAGCGTGGAAGATTTGTGGTGGAAAAGTCAATAGTTTGATAGTACAGAGCTGTAGAAAGGTGTTATTCCTAATACTAAAAATAAACTAAAAAAGAAGAGCAATATGTTACAAAAAATAAAAAAAATTCATTTTCTATTAAAAATCTGAACTCACAGGAGCATTATTTCCTTAGGATTTATGCTTTTAAGACCTTGAAAGATTTAATTCTTTCTGTCACTGCTCTTGCACCATTTTGTATCGCAATGATAAATAATTTGTCATTTACTAGTAAGGCACCTATAGCAAAGGAAGATCCCGAATTTCCATTTTCTGTCCCATTTATATTGATTAGAGGATCAGAATCTCAAATATCAGTCCTCCATGCCTTAGACTGCTTTTAGACTTGGAGCTGAACTACTTACAAATTCCTTAACAGAAGCTGTTTTATTTTCTTCACATTCAGCTTTTACTGGAGAGGGGCTTATCAGTTCACATGTACTAAGTTAAGCCAGTTCCAGAAACACAGATATTTTACAACTCAGAAGATTCCAGCCTGAGTATACCTTAAAAAGCTCATTCAAGGAAACATTTCAGCAATTTTATGTTAGAAGAGCTTTGGGATTAAAAACTGCTTACCATTTGATACTGAGTTTCCATTTTCAGCAGTCACCGAACTGGACAGTGGATTAGATGACTGAGTTCCATGGTTATTTGCATTTTTATCCTGTGTTTCTGATCCAGTATCTGATGTATTTGGATCTTCCCTGCTTCTCAAGTTCAGATTAGTTTCAGCACCTGACACGAACAGAGAAAATGCTTGTCAGCTTACAGCATTGATCCACAGTATTAACTAGGGGTTTTCACATGTAAGTAGAAAAAAATCAAATTAATTTAATTAAGCACTAAATTCACAAGTCCAGTGATGAATGTGGAAGGTTTAAGTCAGTGATTTTTGCAGGGTGGGTTTTTTTCTGTTTCATTTTTCACATGCTAGTGTTCCATTTGTAGCCTTTTAAAGCTTATGGAAGTGAATATCATTACAAAATTTCATTTATATTCTTTCTTTCCACACAAATATTAGTGGGTAATATTTGTGTTTGTATTGTCTGTATTTTAGATTCCATTATCATATATTCACAAGAGTTTATATACCACTGTCATCACTGCAATGCCTTTCATCACTGCATTAGGTGATATGAGCAACTGATATAACATGGCGTTATTTTTTTCTTTTATCTCCTCCTACATGAAATAAAATGGCTTTTGAGACAAAACCATACATAGCAATATTCCTCCCAGTGCAGCCTCTCCATGGCCATTATTTACCCAGCCTTGGGGCTTCCCAGCGATCAGTTGTCATTTTCTATAAAGTTACAGGTTTTCATGTCAGAGCCTTTTAGTTAAATTTCTTCAAGACATCAGAGGAGGTCTGATCCTGTAGGAATTCCTAAGCTTTGTACAGTGCACGTGCATTTGTTCAAAGAAAAGGGCAAAACAAAACCCTTATCTTCTTCCCCCTCTGACTGATTGCACATCCACACAAAGCAGAACAGCTCACAGCAAAGTGCCCGGAGCTGGCTCTGAGCTTGCCTGGCTTTGTCAGCCCAGTGCACCACAAGAAACAGGGCTCTGCCATAGGCTATGCCTGAGAGGTGCTTGGTGCTGAACTCCCCACTGGAGTTCAGGGGCCTAAAGCATGTTCAGAGCTGGAAGGCAATGGAAGGCAAGACTGCAAAGGGCTGGAGATAGTTAGAGAGACCCCCACTGTAATACTTGTACCCCTGGCCAATTTTCTTTTTTTTTTCTTTTTTGGTATTGAACACATATGCATATTCTTTCCTGAATCAGGTATGATTGATGGCAGACAAAGCTGAATTCAATGCTCTGTTTCAGTTTCCTAAACTCCTTCCATCCGCTCTGAGAGCTGGCCTTAGCTGTGGGGCTGATGTATTATGGCTGACCCAGGTGCAGAGGTCCTCCTGCAACACTCTAAAATGGAAGTTTCTCTTCTATGACAGCTCTCAAAGAGTTATTCCTTGATTTTAGTTGTTTCTGTTTAAGCTTTGTCATAATGACGGTAGGAACCAACGGAGGTCAAAAGACTAGCTATTAAAACCAACATTACAGCATTCATTCATACTTCCAGTAACATCCTCAGCTCTCCCAAAGATATGATATATTCTTATAAATATTGAGGACATGAACATTTTTCAAAGGGAAGGAAAAACATTTTTTCACCAGGTAATGGATACTTTACCTGCAGATTTTTTCAAGCTAAAGTTGACTGTGTGGTCAATTTTTCATTTTTATGCCTGAACTGAAAAATCCACCTCATTTAAAAAGTACCAACATTTAAAAAATTAATTAATGCAATGAAAACTATAAATTCATTAACTCAAATGTTTCACTTCATTGAAAAGGGCTTTCTTATTTTGGTTTAGGTTTCATTTATCTAATCCTAATCCTTAAAATTTCCTTGTTTAACAAAAAACTGTCTTAAAAAGTCAAAAAGTTAATTTTCAAGCTGCCAGAATAAAACATTTCAATGTTTGGTTGTTTGGGATTTTTTTTTTTTTTTTTTTTTTCCAGATCTGATTGGATTGTTTCAGTGGCACTGTTTCATAAAATGCATCTTTAGGCAAATGTGCTATGCACTGAAAAAATTAGGCCAGCTCTACCCACAGTAATTGACTTGGGAGAGGCGGTAGAACCAGAGCCTGAGCTGGAAAATGCATAGAGCATAATCATAAGAGCATGCCTGATTTAGCTTTTTTACAAGCAAGTTGACTGCAAAATGCATCTTTGCAGCTCATTTTAAATTTGTCTGAAAAGGAAATGTCACTTTTAGATGTTAATAGTCAGTGCCCTTGCCTATAGATCATAATCCACCTACATAATTATTGTGCCACCTTTACATAAAGAGTCTCGGGGGAAGTGGCTGGGATCCTTATTTTTCTTGATATCCAAAAGATTTATTGATATGCTTGACATCTGCAATTCATTTGCGAATGAGCCAGTAGAAAGACTTTTTCCTGCATTTCTGTTCGCAGAAGCCTTTTGTTTCATAGGTACATTGATACCTTCTTATGGCATTCATAAAGGGCTCTTGGGAAAAAAAAAAATGTTATCTTTCCTCCTTTGTATCTGTAGGATGAAATACCAAAAAAATATTGTGGATAGATACTACTGAGATAAAATATCATCCTAAATTGGCAGAAATAAGTAGTGGACATATATGCAGCATATCTTTTGGGACAGTTACCTAGACAGAAATCTGTTATCCCATTTGCTCTATTCAGTCATCGTAAGAAATGCACACCTTTAATTTCTAAACAGAAAACTATATAGAGAAAAGATATTTCATAGTGCCTTATTTAACTGGTCTCAGGGGTAGAAAAGAAGCCTATATTTTATTTCAAAATAATCTGTATTATATAAAGGTACTTGAACTAATTTCCTATATATAGGCATCTTCAGCTCCTTTTTGGAGCAGATTCATGTGAGTCTACAGAAAAAGTGTAACTGCGTATGTTGGCAAACTTCTAACAGACTCCTGGAGAAGCCAGAGTGTATCCTTAGGAAAAAAGTACTGTTCATTTATTTTGGACTTCGTGTAAAATGGGTGAGTTTCTGAAGAGAATCTTTTCTATAAATAGGATAATAAGAGGATGCTTTAGTCAAGTGTAAGCAGTGTACTGCCCCAGAGATGCAAAACTTAACCTAAGATCACTGTGAAATTCAGGGTGGAAGGGACCTCAGGAGGTCCCTCGTGCACCTCTGCTCCAAGCAGGGGCCAGCTGTGAGGTCAGACCAGGTCACCCAGAGCTTTGCCCAGCCAGGTCCCGTAATCCCCAGGATGGAGCCTGGCCCTCCCTGTACAGCCTGTCCCTCTGCCTGCCCCTGCCCTGCCTGTCCTCATGGGAAAGGTTTCAGTACCCACAGTGAACCCCTCTCATTTCAGTTCCTGCCTGCTGTACCTTGCTGCCCTGCCATGCACAGCTGTGAAGGACCCAGCTGCCTCCTCTCCATCCCCTCCCCAGTCTCTGTTTACAGAACCACACTTCAACCCTGAGTACTTACTGTGTCCAGTTCTGAGGTCCTCAGTACAAGAGAGACAAGGAGCTACTGGAGAGGCTTCAGTGGAGGCCACAGCCCTGGATGCTGCTGCATGTCTCTGCTGCTAAGTCTCACTGACAGCTCCTGCCCAGTTCCCAGGGCCCCCAGCACCCTTTTCCCAGGGCTGCTCCTCAGACAGCCTGATCCCAGCCTATATCATTGTGAGAGGTAATACCTTCCCAGGTGCAGTACTTTGCATTTGCTTTTTCGTTAGACATGCCAGAAGGCCCTGACTTGATCTTTGGCACAGGGATATCGCTCTCTGTCCTGCCTCCTCACTATTCAAAATATCTGTGAGCATAACAAAGGTGTCTCCTGACTTTTTATCATTCTATTCCTATTTAAAATTCCTACTGATTCCTATTTTATCTGTTCAGTATTGGTCTGAAATGCACTTTACCCTCATGTTTTCTTAGTCACCTAACATAGAAGTTTGGACTTTTCTCCACATTAATGTCAACTTGCCCCTGCTGCCATGAAACTCTGCAGATACAAGTATGCACTGCTCTCTCATCCCTTATCAACTTTCTGAAACTATCAAAAATACTTTAGGAGACAGGAAAAAAACCCACTGTGGTTCCTACAGTTGAACATTTTCACCAACATGTTGAATGTTAGATTTTTTTCAGACTTGTGATCTGCTGTTTTTAATAGATGGATGGATCCAGGTTTCAATATTTACTTTTTTTAAAGTAACAGTTTCCAGCTGGTATTTGACATTATTTGAAGAGTCATCCATACCTACTCGCGAGAGATTAGCTACAGAGAGGTATCAGCTGTAACAGCATGGTGGAACTTCATGATTATAAAAGGAATACAAGTTTTAAGTGAAAACCTGAAGACTCCGCAGATGTGAACAGCATTTGGACTATTATTTCAGTAATCTGACTTTGCCAAAAAGGGAACTGACTCAGTCAAGTTCTACTCTGACTAATCCTGCAGTTAATGAGTACGTATACAATGAGTATCCATACAAGGACGTATGGATGTTAGGATTGAGGGCATCATTTGTTCCTCAGCTATGCTGTGGCATAGTTACTAGCTGGAAGCAATCACATGTACAGTGCTTTTAATCAGAGTATGACAAATCAAAGTGTAACAGTTATTTCCTTACAAGCAAGCTCCATATTCCAACAAATACATAATTAATTACATCAACATTACTTGAAAAGTGTAATAGGAACAGTATGCAAAAACTCATGAAATCCACATTTGTTTGTTATCCTTGATGTTCTTGGAAGAGACTGAGTTTAAAACTCATGACAAGGTCATAAGGCACAAGATGGACATAATTTCACTTATTTTGTAAAAAAGAATTCAGAATATGAAAATTATGGAAATTAATGTATTAGCTTCCCCCCCTCCTTTCTGAGTCATTATCTCACTTTTAAAAGAAACCAATACACTGAAAGTCTGCAATAGAACTTTTTGTCAAAGGAATAACTTAAACTCTTTTAATTGAGCTATGACTTTCAAATATCCTATCATAAAGCTCTTTTTTCCATAAAATGTATGATCCCAAACATCATAGTTATTTCATAAGTAGCATTTAGGCTGAATTACTGCTTTCTCACCAAATTAGAAAATGAGCCAGTATAGGCTCTATTCAGATGACAGATTAAATTGCAATACTGAAATATTTTGAGAAGCTATTAGTTTTCTACAGAAATTATACATTTAGCCTATTTAACAAAGTCTAAAGCAAAGTATAAATGAATGATTGCTATCAGTATTTAGGTGGAATCGTCACAGACTGTGCAGCAAGACATGAAAAACTAGTTGTTTTAAAGGGCCAGTAGTAACTCAGCTGGTTGGGTTGTATTTTTCTTTTCTATCAAAGCCCTTGCTTTGCTCTCCTTTCTTTAAATGGAGGTATTTCTGTCCCCCTATGTTTTTTTCCAAATACTTCTCCTTATAACATTTAATGTTCATTTACAGTCTGACTGAAGACTCATCATTAACAACAGAAGGCCTCCACTGCTTTCAGCAGGTTTTGGATCACATTCACGCTTACCTTGGGTGCGTTGTGCAGCACGGCCAAAGCACCAAGGGACTCATAATACAGTGTAACTATAGAGGGCCTCTTGCTTTGTCTATCCTGGTTATTCAAATGTGATCATAACTGCTCTCTGGCCCTGAGGCAAATGGTAAGAGACCCGTATCTGTGCTACCACACTTCCTTGCCCTCCACAGAAAAGAGGTTGCATTCAAGTCATCTACTGTGAATAGTCCCTGGCCTGTGTCATTTCCTGAACCAGGTCCAGATTTTCTGGAAGGGAGCCAGCCTGCCAGGTCTCAAACGATGCCAGGGACTGTTCTAGCACTTCAAATGTGCAAAGGATTGAGCTGCCATACCAAGGACATTCTGTGGCACTGGTTCATTTAGTGAAACAGATATAGCCCTTCACCTTGAGAGCTAGTTACCACAATGGTCAATATTAATCCATCTCAGGGAAAAACAGGAAAGAAACACTGCCTCAAATCAGATGGGACTAGTGGAGCAATGAACTGTTGTACAGTTTCTGCTGAAGCCACATTTGAAGTTTTCATCCTGACTATACAGGGAGAGCAAGTTCTTCCTAGTTTTGCTCTGGTATAAATGGAAAGTCATACACTCCTCTTGACCTGACTTGACATGACCATTCTTTCAAAGCACACATTTCTTTTCTTTAATTAAACAGACAGCTAAAGATGAGCTCCCAGCTGTGGAAATCCAGTGTCACAAGCTAGGCAGGATGTATCTCAGTTCTAAATCTGAAACAATCTCAGTATAACATCATACGTTATTTCGTTGTTCATAGAAAACATGGTTTTCTGTAATCAGTAATCAACACACAGTTTTAGGTATCAAGACCCACAGCTACTCACACTGTATCAGCAACTTAAAAAAAGGAAGACACAAATTCTGGCAGATAAATTAATGCAATACAGGAGGAAAAACTTTTTGTATCTGGGCTACCATGAAATCTAAAAGCTAAATAGCTCTATTTCCTTGAAACCTATGGCTGGCATACAGCAAAACGGGAATTTCAAATCAAGCAGCTTATCATCAAACATGTGAATAAGAGAGCACTGATGGATCCTATTAACCAGCATATAAAAGACAAGACATTGCAGACAGAATGGATTTCTGATATGTGCTCTCACTCTTTCTTAGGAAAGTCAGGAATACATCGAATCCTAGTGGCTGATCCTAGACATTAGTTACATTTACAGTGGTAAGAGGACATTGTGAAGTGGCGGGGGGTGGGGGCAGAAAACGTGACAACTTCAGAAATTTTGCAGATATTTTTTGAAGAACGAAGGGGAGGGGAGTTTAAATAAGAACAGGTAATTTTATTTTGGCTCGAATGTTCACTGTTTTGTTGCACCTTGACAATTATACTTGGTGTTTCCTGTTTTGCTCTTAGTGCTGAAACATTTCTTTTCTGTGGCATTTGCTAGCTACTCTCAGCACATGTTTTCTTGGGTGCCCTTTTCACTGGATAAATGCATATTGCTTCAGAGTAGTTCAGTTTACTCACATGAAGTCACACCCTGACCTCCTGTAGCATGACTGTTTACTTTTTCTGCTGAGAGCTGGAGGCAAACAGATGCATCTTATTTACCGAAAGAAATGGAGCAGGCTGAAAACTGTCAAGACAGGATTCCCCCAGTCTATTAGTGCTGCTGCCTGTCTCACCCTCTTAGCTGTGCTGCTGGCTGCCACTGCCATCAGAGGCAGTAATTATTCATTCATTTATTTCACCTCACAAAGCCTACCCTTGCAGCAGCAATTGTCTAGGACTTTCCCCCCGCAGTGATGCTCCTAGGATAGTAGCAATGAATTTGTAGTGTTGCTTCCTGCACCCTTTCTCTCTGAGCTGTGTAAGTGGAGCTATCAGATGATGTTACAAGCCACTCCAGAAGCTGCACTCTTCGGTGGAGCAGGTAAATACAAAATGCTCTGGGAAGCTGCAGTTCTGGAAAGCATACACCTAGGAAGGTTTCTTCTTTCTTCTCTGACAGACTTGTGCTGATGGGAAGATAGAGCTCTTATTTCACATTTATTTCAGTGACAATCATTACAAGCTACTGACTTTCCCTCCTTCCTAGAAGTAATGTTAGTGATATCCCTGGACCAGGTAAACTTTCAGAGTTGGTAGGGGAGATAAGTGCCTTCTTTCCCTGTCTGAAGGATTTTGAATTGTTGAAGTAGCTTTGTTTGCAACATGAGACAAAGAATACTGTACTAGTGTTTGACAAGGCTGTTTTCTCCACTTCAGAAAAGGCTGCCACCTCTCTTGCCTGACAGTATCTGAGCAAGAACTTGGAACACCATTTTAGTGCAGTGAGCTAGTGTTCATATTTCAGGGACTGGGGATTTAATTCATCCCATCTTCTCTAGGAATTGGTCTCTGCAGGCCTTTCTGAGGTCCATAACCAAACACACAGGGCACGTAGGAGGGCAGCACTGCTAGGGACAATTTTCTGCCTTAGAAAAAGCATTTCTTCCCATGTCCCCCACCTTTTCAAGTCTAATATGGAAAAAAAAAAAAAAAGTAGCTGATTTTTCTCTGTAATAGTTTTATTTACAGTTAGGTGTGTTGATTGGCTGACCAAAGAGTCTACTTGTTGTGTTTTTGTGTTTAAACAGCTGCTGGTGTGCTGGAAAAGGAGGAGGCAAATTGCTGAGAAACACAGCTTTCCTTTTTTTAAACTGTTTTCTTCAAACTCATGTGGATGCAGCAGTTTTCTTGAAGGCAGACATTAAAGTTTGTTTACGTTTCTGTGCGGTATCTCAGTAACAGAACAGCGATTACTTCTGGGCTTTAGCTGCTGTTGGAAGGAATTATGTGATGAGACACTGTCTCAACCTTCCTCCCCCTCAGACAAAGTTGCAAATATTGTAAAAATAAACAAACAAAAACCTCCAAAGAAACAAACAGATACAGATTTGCTACTGCCAACAACATCACATCAGTTCTATTTATTTTTCCCACAGAATGCTTCTACAGAGATTTTTCAGGATCCCTCTCATACCAGCTCTGGCACTGACTGCAATGCAGGAGTCTTAGTGTAGGTGACTGCATTGGGCAGATGAATTGTTTGAGTAGATCCTAAGATATAATCCAAGGAATATTTTTGGTTCACCTGTACTGTAATCCTGCCCACCAAACAGGGACAGCTGTTGTGGAAAACCTCTCAGACAACAACCCCATTTGCTTTCAAAGTGAGCTTCTAAAACAAAAATTGAATTTAGATATCTCTCTAGCTTTTTTGTAAGTTTATTTTGAAGGGATAGAGTGATGGTTAATGACACCTTCGTTAACCTCAAAGCAAGAATGTATGGCCATCATAGACGCAGTGTCATAGGCATCCATACTGTGCACAAATATAGCCAATCTGTGGCTAAAAACGTCCCTAAATGCTATTAGTATGTCAGCATCATACTGCAACCTGCCCTTATGGGGAGCAATAATGAAATGTAGAGATTCAGGTCTATTTTAATATGTTTTTTGTTTTAAAAAAATTACCTCAAACAATATAAAATTAGTTTTCATGTTTTTTTTAATTTTAAAATAGAGTGAAAACTCAAGCTAAAAAAGCACAGAACCTGAAGGCTTCTGTATTTTCCCATTCACTTGTGGGGCCAGGAAGAAGACAGATGTCCCAAAACTGCTACTCCTATTTCCAGTGCTCCACTTCCAAACATTCTGCTACGGTCTCACAGCAGAGTGCAGCAGTATGGAGAGAGCATGAGGGTCAGGGCATCCTCATGTTCATGACCAAGTCCTTTTCCCAGTCTCTTTCCAACTGTCTTCTCTTGCTTCTCCATCCAGCCCCACCAAATGCCAATGTTGGAACTAGAACACAATCCACATATGCAGGCCTATAGAATTTCATAGTTTCATGGTGAGCTCCCTGAGTCCTGCCAATAACTTTGGGTTATCACTGAGGGGCTGTAATTTGCACAGCCATTGTCTTGGATACCTGAGCCAGTGAGCTTAGAAGTAGTTTGGCTTTTTTGTAAGACAGCTTTCGTTGTTGTGCAGACATACCCCTAAATGACAACTCCACTAGTGTTGAAATGGCTGCTCTTGAACTTATTTAGGTCCAAAAAAAAGTCAACACATTAAGTTGTTGACATTTTCAGTACGAAACATTTCACTGTGTTTGAGGCAGACCATTTCAATACTTTACAAACATTTTTGAAAGCCTGGACATAAAGAATATCTATTTCTGCTTGGTTTCCATTTCAGGGCAAAACAAATATAAATGCCACAATCCTGACATTTTCTGTGACATGGAATTATTTTTTCTACTGAGGTTCTATGCAAAAAAGATTTAATGCTGACCTGGATGTAAATAAATTAAAAGCATTAGAGGAGACTTCTCACTCAAGTTGAGAATTCAACTAGAGACCTTCACTAAAATGTGTGGCTGTATTTCATTCTCCACTATGTTCCAAATGCCTTTAGTCCTGTAAAATGAAATGACATTACATTTACTGACAAACACCCATCTTCTTGTTTGGTATCAGGAACGTAAGGGCGCTACAATTCGATTTCCATCTCTCAGATATGTCTACTTTCTCAGAATTGGTTTACGATTAGTGATGTAGTGGCTCCTAAACAAAGCCCTTTGTCGTTTGGCATCTTGGATCACAAATAAAAAATCCTGAAGACTTTTTACTGTTTAGAGAGGCTGACAACAGTATCAGTAATGAGACAGCTTCCTGAACCATTGCTGAATTTGGAACCATGATATTGCATCAGATGTTGAAGAAAATACATTGTTATGAAAATACTAATCCTGTAAATGTCTACCTGAGTGATCAAAGTCATTATTAAAAGTGGGATATTATTAAAATCCATAGTTTTGAAATGCACTAAGATGAACCAGTATGGTGTGGTTATTGTGTTCAAATATCAGGATGAAGAGGACACAAAGTAAATCCAACTCAATGGAAACGATACAAAACAGAGTCAGCAATTTAAAGGAGATGCCTGCAGTTCTCAGAAATGGACCATGTAAAAGGAACACAAAAGTCAGTGCAATTACTCCTCCTCTGCTTTCCTCCTGTTGAGCAGTATGAGACAGACGAGGTATGAACATGAGAGAGCCTGCACTGGGTCAAACCAAGGAACTGCCTACTTCAGGATCCTTTTCCAAAAGCTGTAGGTAGTCACGGTATAAGGTCAATGGAAATCAAAAATGCAGTGATTCTGGGGCTGCACAGTCTCCTTAAACCTCTTTTTCCATGGATATAAGTTTTGGAAATTGTATGGAGGTCTGCTAAGGATTTGATTTTATTTTCAATATAAGCACTTAAAATGCAAAACAAATATGAAGTTTTATGACAATACCTATACTTTTTTGACCTAAAAATTAGACTTGATTTGTTCTTCTAATAATCTTCAGGTTATAATTGTTTACGGTAATCACACACAAAGCCTTTTTCCCATGTCAGAACAGAAAAACAAAGCAAATTCCACATTACATGATTTTAGTCTGTAAAAGCAAACAGCGAAGTCAACCAGGAAGAGAAATGCTACAAAAATGAACCAAAACACTCTTCAGCACTTAAATATACTAGTTTTCAAATATTCTGAAATGGAAAATTATTCTTGGTACATTGTGTTTATCCTGAAACAACAGATCTTTTCTGTGATACATCATCCAGATAATGGCAGACTTACAGCTGAGGAGAAGACTGCAGATTAAGGTGGTATCTTTCAGGCTGTACAAAAGTTCATAAATATTCTGAAAATGGGAATGAAGTATACT
This sequence comes from Oxyruncus cristatus, assembly GCA_013399855.1. Classification (NCBI taxonomy): domain Eukaryota; kingdom Metazoa; phylum Chordata; class Aves; order Passeriformes; family Cotingidae; genus Oxyruncus; species Oxyruncus cristatus. The sequence continues at coordinate 1,307,834 of VXAY01006440.1, read as the reverse complement.
TTCTCTAGACTCTTCTAACCTCTTTTTCTGCTGCAATAATGGAAACCACAATTATTTCCTGTGAAAAATCACCCAGCATGGGCTGGATGGCAACCGTATTGCCAGCAGTTCTGCCTCCTCCTTTGTAATTTCTGCATAGGACATCTATGGTTAGTCAAGAATGGCTTTTTTTGTAATGACTCACATTAAACTCTTACTAGCAGTGCTTTGGCTTCCTCCCACTTTTCTGTACCTACTGCAAGAGATTCAGATTGAGAGTTGCAAGTAGTAAATAGTGAATGTGTAAGTTTGCTGATGGTACTAAATCGGGAGGAGCTTTTGACTCCCTCGAGGGCAGGGAGGCCCTGCAGGGAGACCTTGATAAATTAGAGGACTGGGCAATCACCAACTGTGTGAAGTTCAAAAAGGGAAAGTGCCAGACTGTGCACCTGGGATGGAGCAAACCTGGTTGTGTGTACAGACTAAGGAATGAGAGGATGGAGAGCAGGGCTGCAGAAAGGGACCTGGGGGTCCTGGTCAGTGGCAAGTTGAGTATGAGTCAGCAGTGCCCTGGCAGCCAGGAGGGCCAACTGTGTCCTGGGGGGCATCAGGCAAAGCATCAGCAGCTGGTTGNCATTACCAGCTGGTTGAGGGAGGGGATTGTCTTGCTCTGCTCTGCACTGGAGAGGGCTCACCTCAAATACTGTGTGCAGTTTTGGGCACCACAGCATAAGAAAGATATTAAGCTCTTGGAGAGTGTCCAAAGGAGGGCGACAAAGATGATGAAGGGCCTTGAGGGGAAGCCGTATGAGGAGCAGCTGAAGTTACTTGGTCTGTTCAGCCTGGAAAGAAGAGACTGAGGGGAGACCTCATTGTAGTCTATAGTATCCTCAAGAAGCAAAACAGAGGGATTAAGTACTGATCTATTCACTCTCATGACCAGTGATGGGACTCAAGGAAATGGCATTAAGCTGAATCAGGGAAGGTTTAGATTAGATATCAGAAAAAGGCTTTTCACCCAGAGCCTGGAACAGGCTCCCACGATAGCAGCAAGACTGTCTGATTTTAAGCATTTGGATGCTTTCACGTGCTTGGTGTGATTCTTGGGGTGTCCTAGGCAGGGACAGGAGTTGTACTCAATAGTACAATAGTACTCAGCACATTCTATGATTCTATGAATCAGAAGTTGATGACTCTCCTGTGTTTAGATATCTGATCTGAAAATTAGTCACAGAAAGTCACCCTAACTCCCTGCTAATTAAGGCAATTATATAAACAGATATTAATCTCTTTCTGAGAAGTGTTGTGAAGCTTAGCTGATTAAAGTTTTAATGATTTGAGAATTTTAGTTGAAAGATGTAACAGAAGTTCAGTGCCTTATGCAATCATTCCTCCAGCATTCACAGGTAAAAGATAAAAGGTGAAAACACAGCTTTCTCTATTCCTCATGGTTTGTAAGTTGTTAGCTTTTCCACAAAGCAAGTAAAACTATTTCATTATACAATAGGAATGAGATGCATATATGATTATTGTCTTTATTAAGTTGCTTAAGATGGAAAACTGAGTGGCTTAGAGGGTAAGGGACTGGGATTTCACCTCAGAAACCCAAGTAGGGATTTAATTTGCAATCCACTGTTGAGACCTTAGCTACACAATACCTTGCTCTAATCTGCTGGCAAAGGGAAATTACTTATCAAAGGGATACCTGCCTTTGACAGGACAATACTTCCCATACATACACGTTAAATTTTGTTATTTTCAAAGTTTGAGCCACTCTCAATAAAGAGTATTTGGCAAGCTTTAGTCCCAGCTAGGTACATCTAAATACCTGTATCATTTGTCAGTTGTAACTGTCTTCCTGTGACTTTCAATGCTTCAACTGGAGAATGTGGAACAAGACACTGGTAGGTGAAACTACCTGTCTTGGAAAAAAATTACTTAGGAAGCAAAAAAAAAAAAAAAAAGGGATTCATACAGTTAATGGATGCCAGTGATACCAGGCAAACATCTGAACAGTGGAAGCAAATTGTTAACAATCTACAAAATTGGCATTTTGTAAACAACAATTTGCTGTTGTTACCATAAAAATTACCAAACGGTAACTTTTCAAAACCAAACAGTTTTGGAAAGGAACAGGTCACTGAAGACTGTATAGACTTGAATATACAGATCTACTTGTACTGAAACACTAATTCACAGAACCTGGTGACCTACATAAAGGAAATTTTACTAATTTTACTTCTTAAGCACACAGATGTGGGGTTGCAAGCTTGCACATTTTCTTTTGCTCAGACACACAAGTGAAGTATCTATGCCAATCTTTTCTCAACAAGCAGGAAGGAGAGAAAGCATTGTGTCTTTATCTCAATAGCCTGATAAGAAATTCACCCAGGTTAAGGTAAAATCATAGTTCCTTTGCTCCATTCCCTTTAGAATCCAGATGAATACTCACTGCCAATTTGAGCATGGATGACTGGTTAGGATTTATTCTACCTTTTGCTCTGAAGCTGAAATGATTTCCCTTTGTATGGAATAATTGAATATCAACTGTACCAATCCAGAGAAAAAACAGTATGACCTAGCAAAATCCAAGTATCATTCATCCATGCTGAGAAACACAAATATTTAATATGAAATGCTTAAAAATGTAATTGTCCTTTCCTTATATAAGAATTGTCTGATATGTTTGATAGTTAAAAAATATTTGTATATCCTGCTAAGGAGTGTAGTTTTGTGATTAAGGGATTAAATTTGGTTTCATGAGATCTAGTTTCAAATTTCAGGTCCAGTCTAAAAATACTTGAGTAGTGGCTCTGCACATGACCATTCAGTTTCAATCTGTCTTGCTAACTTGACTTTCTAATTCCAGAAATCAGGGAGAATAGAAGAAATTTGTTTGTGTGTACTATCACTTATCTGGATTCAAGTCTCATTTTGCAAGGAGTAAAAACAAACCCCTGTCTAACAATATGGCTGCAGTTTCAATGACAACTATTTTCAACCTTGGAGAAATCACTTTATCATGGTTCTCACCTGTTACAGTTTTGCTTACTTGAAGCTCTGCAGAGCAGAAAACTTCTCTTATTACACATGAGGTATTTTGCATGAAATTGTATCCTATATGATCCTGATCAGTGATTGAACCAGTAGACGATACTGTTGTCTAAAAGAAGTGGCCAGGCTAACCCCCTATGTAATGAAAGTTGTAGCCATTTGATTTTTTTGTTGTTGCCTTTGAGAAAGAAGAGTGCTCTCAGTTCAGTTCACAATAACTCTTCAGCCCATCAGAAAACCACAAATGTGTTCTACTGTAATTCTGGATGAGCTTTTCTCACAAAGGGGTCAGGAGCCAAAAGGACATCAGGCCTTGAAATTACTCCTCCAGGCAAGAGGGAGGCATGTTGGGGGATCTCTCTGTTTTGCACCTATATTGGCAAGGAGGCTTTTAACTCCAAGGCTGATGATCTACACGGAAACTTCCTGATTCCCATAGGTAACTCTCCATGACTTCAAAATGGCACAGTTTTACTTTCTGGTTTTAGGTAAGATTGTTGGTAGGTTATAACTTAAGGAACAAAATGAAACTGCACATTATAGAGTGCTGTTCTAGGCCATGTCTTCAAATTTAATGATTTTTTTTTTTTAACCATATCATCTCCTATAAATAAAATATTACAAATAAAGAAGGAAAGGGAGGAGTTTTCCAGGAACTTAATATGCACTGGGCAATAGGTGATAAAAAAATCAGAAAGTAACCCTAATTTTATATAACATGTCAAGAGTCAACTCAGATGACTGTCATCTTAATACTTTGCATGAAAGGCTAAATAATATTTTTCAAGCTCTTACCCTAAAAAAATAGATAAAGACATAAAAAATGGCAAATTGTAAAAACACAAACACCTGTATTTTAGTTACTTTCAATCCATCCACTCATCATAGAACTATTCATATGTATAGCACTTAGTATACAGTAGCTTCCTAGCTCATAAAATATTGATTCTGGTATTTTATCGTGTATCTTTCTTGAACTTTGATCTTTCATACTTAGTGCTGCCTTGATGAAATATTCAGAAGTACATTTTCCCTGTGAAAGGTAAATTTAGAGGTTTTTTATGGTAGCCTCTGTTAATGCACTAGCTTCAACCCACATGAGACCCAAGCTGAACTCTGTCTTGGTCACATTTAATTGATAATTGCATTTTCAAAAATCTTCCATCCCAAAGCAACT
>VXAY01006440.1:1248326-1303517 GCA_013399855.1 Oxyruncus cristatus | reverse complement strand
TTTTTTTTTTTTTTTTTTAAGGTAAAGGTCAGGTTTTTTAGTTGTGTGGAGTAGGTTTCCCACACTTCCTCACCAAGTATATCAAAAGAGCCTTGAGAACATACATCCAAAGAACTGACTTTAATACTTACTTCCCAGCATATAAAAATACATAACCTATATAATAAAACAAGATTCCCAACTTACAAAAACAAAACAAAACCAACCGCAAAACCAATGAAAAACCCTTGAAAAACTTTCTACATATATATATAGGCAGTGTCAAAGCAAGCAAAACTACTGCAATAACTCCTTTACTAATGTCATCAATTTGCATACTTAGAATAACCAACAAAACATTCTCTTGAGGTTGAGAATTGATGAAGTCTCACTTCATAGCTCATTCAACAGACAGGATTGAATTCAGCATACAGGAACAAGCAAGGTCCAGCTGAAGATTTTTCAAGGTCTAGAGTATTCACAAGGGTTCCATCCACCATTGTTTCTCTGATAGCTCCACCTAGGCATTAACTTTCATAAAACCTATAAAAACTCAATTAATTTTGAGACCTTTACCTCCATGTTGTGTTTGGTTGAAAGCAGTTTTGGCTGAGGGCTGTCAAGGTTCTCAGGGACAGAGAGGTAGGGTGGCACACAGACATATACATATGAAGAGCAAGAACAATCACCTGCTTCTGTTTTATTATAGCTGCATAAATCAGGATATGAGACTAAAATCACTGGAAAAGTACATATTTAAGAAAATAGGCAATGAATAATATGAGAATCCATCCCGTTCTCTACTGTTTTGTTTTATATTTCAAAAGTAGGATTTGGGCTTCCCTGCAAAAAGGTGGCACATCAAGAGCCCAACGGCAGTACATCTACACCAGTGCATGCAGCATGGGCAACAGGAGGAGCTGGAACACACTGTGCAGCTGGAAAACTATGATATAGTTAAAATCATGGAAATGTGGTGAGATGACTCACACAACTGCAGTGCTACAATGGATGGCTATAAACTCTTCAGAAGAGACGGGCAAGGAAGGAGAAGTGGTGGGGTAGCCCTGTATGTTACAGAGTGTTTTGACAGTCTAAAGCTTGATGATTGTGGTTAAAGGCTTGAGTGTTTATGTGTAAAGAATCACAGGGCAGGGAATCACGGCAGATATCATGGTGGGAGTCTGTTACAGACCACTCAACCAGGAAGAAGCAGCTGGGGGAAGACTCACTAGCCCTTGTTCTAATGCAGGACTTCGATTTACCAGATGTCTGCTGGAAAGACAACGTAGCAGAGAGGAAACAGTCTAGCAGGGTCCTGGAGTGTGTGGGAGAGAACTTCCTGACTGGTGAGTCAGGAGAACTGGTGAGTGACCCAACTAGGGAAGGCGCCCTGCTGGACCTGCTGTTTGTGAACAGAGAAGGATAGTGGGTGATATGATGGTTGGAGGCCATTTTGGGCACAGGGATCACATAATGGTAACTTTTTGATTGTCAGAGAAGTCAGGAGAGGAGGCAGCAGAACTGCTACCTTGGAGTTTTAGAGGGCAGACTTTGGCCTCTTCAGGACACTAGTTGATGGACCTCCTTGTGAAGCAGTCCTGAAGGAGTCCAGGAAGGCTGGACATGTTTTAAGAAAGAAATCTTAAAGGTGCAGGAGCAGGCCACCCCTACGTGCCAAAAGGGTGTCCCCCAACAAGATGACAAGTTGGGTGGGAGTGTTATAGGGCAGGAAGGCTCTGCAGAGGGATATGGATAGGCTGGATCAACGGGTTGAGGCCAACAGTACAAAGTTCAAAAAGGACAAGTGCTAGGTCCTGCCCTTGGGTAACAATAGCCCCATGAAGTGCTACAGGCATTCCAGAGTGGCTGGAAAGCTGCCCAGTGGGAAAGGACCCGGGGATGCTGGTTGAACATGATCCCGCAGTGTGCTCAGGTGGCCAAGAAGGCCAGTGGCATCCTGGTTGGTATCAGAAATACAGGCCAGCAGGACCGGGGCAGTGATTGTGCCCCCCGTACTCGGCAGTGGAGAGGCCACACCTCAAATCCTGTGTTCACTTTTGGGCCTCTCACTAAAAGAAATTGATGCACTGTAGTATGTCCCAGAGAAGGGCAATGCAGATGATGAAGGATCTGGATCGCAAGTAAAAGTTAGTGTTGTAATTGAGATGCAGAACTTTTAACTTTTTAAATTTTCTTCACTGCATGACTCTCCAACTAAGCTTTATTTAGGAGAATAATGAAGGCTGTATCAACAAATTCAGAATTTCATGGAAATGAAATAACAAAACCTTAAAAGAAAGACTTTAAATAAAGTACATTTACCAAACATCTAGTCATATATTTAATTCAAAATATTTTTACAGATTGATAATATAAACTCATTTTCACACATCTCTGTTTATTTTACTGAAACAGCTGGATTGTTAAAAACATTTAAATTTCTGTCATTTTGGTAAAAGAAAAGTTAGTATCTCAGATAAAACCTGAAGACCTATAATTTTTACACAAAATGTTTTTGTATGTGTTTCTTATGATTACAACAGACTTTTCTTTAAAAAAAAACCCCAAACTAAACAAGGGGTTTATTTTGTATTTTTGCCTACTCTATTAGCTTGCAGTGTAAGAAAGTTTTGATGCAAAAGACATACACGATACAAAAGCTGAGAAAGAGAGAAAGAGAACTGTCTTACCTTCTGGCTCCCTGATCTTACGTCCTGCTGCAGATTTTCGTAGCACGCTCCGTCCTGAGTTGAACAAGCTAGTTAACTCATCAAGGGGACTGGTCAATGACCTTGAGTTTGTAGGGCTGTACGGAAATGAAGATGATGAATTTGAGTTCAATTTCCTGTGATCTGCTCTTGCCACCTTCGGGGAGTAAGGTAGTTTGGAGAATGGAGAAGATGAGCATCCAAGCTGAGCAGGATTGGGTCTCTGAGGTACTTTTGACAGATCTGAGTTTATACCTGCTTTCTCTGTATTAATCAGAAAACTAGAGCAAGTCTCTGGAGGAGATGCAAAATGTGTGGAAGCCCGGTAGGAAATAGGAGGTGGTACAGGAGGAGGGGGTGGTGGGAGAGGAGGAGGTGGTGTGGAAGGTGGAGTCACTCTGCTGGAAACATTGAACACCACCAAGCCTGGAGATGCTGGCCTTTCATTCTCCCCTTTTTGGCCTTTGGAGTACTGAGGTGATAATGGACTTGACCCTTCTGACTGCACAGGGTATTTAAGGTTGGTTTCCAAGACAGGAAGCTTTTTGACCTCTAGTGGTGTTAAAGGTGATTCATCAGAAGCAGGTGAACATGTGACAGGGGTTGGAGGGAACACAAGAAGTGGTGGTCTGTGAGGAAGCAAGTTAGGGAAAGGGGCTGGAATGTCACACGAGTCTTTATAGATCAAAGCTGCTTGATTGTTTCCATCCAATGTTCCATCTTCAACATTAACATTTTTTTTGCTTTCAAATAACAGAGGAGGAGATCCAGTCACTACTGGAATTATTCCATTACCATTGCTTCCTTCTTCTGGTAGAAAATACTTCATTTCTTCATATACAGACTCTCCTTGTTCTGGACTTTCTGCTTCAGCAGAACTGCTTTTGATTGCATTCCCTACCATTTCAATATAGACAGGTTCATTTTCCTCCTCTTCTTGTGACATATAGAGATTCAACACACCATGTTGTGGCCCATCAGCAGAAGTTGCTCTCTGTACTGTCACAGAGTCATATCCACCTGGTTTAACTACTGTGCTTGCTTTTTTTACATCCCCAGGCTTTTGGCCAGGTATTTCTTCATAAGAACCACTAAGTTTTGTATTGGGACTTCGTTTTGGTTTTCTGGGAGGTATTTTTTTCATGGTACTATAGTCATCACTGTGTGGCCTTGGACGGGTCAGTACTAGGAAAGTGAAAAAGGTCTGTGTTATTAACAGATCAAAGTCATTTTTTTCTTACAGAGGTCTAATACTTTAAGTCCTAAATGTGGCCAGTTTAGTTTTACAATGCTGCAGTCACAAACATAGAGGTGTAGGCAAAAGTATAAATACTTCTATGAACAAAATGCAGAACTTTCAGCTTCCAAACTACAGGCCTTTGCTACCTAGGCATATAATCTGCTCTGGTAATCTCTACTGCCACTAAAAGATGAGAACTCACACCTGAGAAGGTATATTTTGAATCCAAATGTGCATTACAAGATCTGTAATATATGGGAATACGTGCTTGTTTCTCCTTGTGCTCTAAGAGAGAGTGGCATGATTTTAACCAGGAGTTTCAGCGTGGTGCTACACTGGCACATGTGACTGCCAGTAACTGAAGTGTCCTCCTTTTATGTAATATCTATAAAACTCTAATTATAGGCAGATATTATGCCCACCTCTTTTTTCCTGCAAGTATGGAAACAATTTATAATGTTAGGGAATCCCACAGGCTAAGGGCAAATCCCCAGCTGAGCATACAGTTAACTAAACTAGATTTCTTTTCACAGCCACCACGCATGTATGGAGTGGAGACACTAGATACCTAGATGATTGGTCTTGTAAGATCAAAATTAGATGGTGTTAATCAGAGTTGGTTTTGGACAAAGAATCAGGAAACTGACATAATTCTTTCAAAATGAGTATACAGTAGGGAAACTTGCCCTATTGTTCCATACATATAAGAAGAACTCCAAAGTTGTTTTGTGAGTATATACAAGCTTAGTGTTAAGACCACCACATATAAACTGCCATTCTACCAAAAAAAACTCTCCTAGGAAGGACTTTTTGGTTAAAACTCTTGCAGAGTTGAGCACAGGAAGATGAAGTCACTACAGACCTCCTTAAACCGTACTGGTTTAAAAGTATATTGGACACAGTTCATCTCTCCTTACACAGCGTGAATGAGTAAGGGAGAGTTTAAGAACAATGGATTTACACCTAATGCACTGGACATGAGAACAGTAATAATTTTGCAAGAGGGAGCTGCAAATGTTTTCACTCATTGTATGAAGGACTAGGGAATAGCTACACAGAGCTTTAAACCCAACCTGGAGGATCTTTCCTGATAAGCCTAGAAGATCTTCTATACAAAGCACGACAAGTCAGGCTCATCAAGGAAAGCAGAACGCATTCCTTCCCTTCATCTTCTACTCATTCACTTCAAGGGTGAAGAAGAATAGAACAACTGAACTAAAACCCATGCTATGTGCACCATAATGCACTGAGACACTTTAGGACTTTTGAAGCTCTTTCTTTCTAAACAAAATAAAAATTACTCTAAGCAAATTATGGCAAAAAAAAAAAAAGGCATAAACCCTCCTGAATGCATAAGTTATTCACACGAACATATGGAAAAAGTAGGAAAAAGTATAATTTTTACATAGGTGAAATTCAAGATTCTAGCGTTCTATTTTAGTGATGCAAGATATTCTAGCAGTTTAAAAGGTGAAATAAAATGGTCAGTGGGGTAGAATAGCTCAAGTTGACAGATCATTTGTTTCTAGAGGGAGTTCTACAAATAGGTTTTGGTTGTTGACAAACTAGGCAATTAGAACACATGAGTATTATTTGCTGATTTGGGAACAAATGACAAATTGGCTAATTTTATTTACTGCCACCAAAATATTTCAAGGAAGCAGGACCTTTCAAAGGCGCTCTAGTGTGTTTAAAAGGATCAAAGTGAAAAGAATAAATCAATAACCCAGAGCAACATTTGCGACTGTCTCTGCCTTTATGCCTAACCTTCATTAGCCGTTTCCTTAGAAGCTGCCGACAAGCAAGCACTAACAGCCTCATACGAGGCACTCAGTCGTGTGTTGGGGTCCCTCTTTGGCTTGGGAGGAGGCTGTTTCCTTGGTGATGGCAGGCTATTGCTATCATCCATGCTGAAAACAGAGTGCAGGGAGGGGGATCTGATGGATGACCCAGCCGCAGAATGTACCAAGCTGTCCACTGCCATGGGGACAGGGACGGAGCTGGAATGAAAGTGCTTAGGCGTTCGACAGCCGGCAAAGCTGTCCTCAGAGACCTTCCCACCCTTGTCTTCAGCTCTGAAAACACAGAAAAGAGGCCCAGATGCATTATTCAAGCAATAACAGTGAACCTCTTCATGCAAACGTAACAACAGCTTTTTGGTAAACAATCTCACAACTCCCCTGCTGTGTCGAGGGGATGTGTGTAGTAATCTTCTGACAAACAAATCCAGATCAAGCTGCTAGCTTTCTCCCATTTCCTGTTTCATGATAAATCAGGACACAGGCCCCTTTTCACACAAATGCAGCCTTGCTTAAGCACTTTCATATTGTTGATCAGACATTCACTGAATGAATTGTTCACACTTTGATTGCTACACACAATCAAAAGCTGCGTTTTCAATCTGAATGATAATTTCTGGGAAATCCATTTTAATAGAAAGTTACTGAGGCAGCAAATGCTGAGCCTTTATCATTATTTTCTAAAAAGATAACTATAAATTCCATTTAGATAATGCAAATCTTCAAAATATTAGATGACCTTTCTAACCAGCTACATTGGCTGCTAAGACAATTCCACCCAGATATCCATATATATTCCAGTTTAAACTTACTTATTCATTATCACCTTCAGTAATAATTGCTATTATTATGAAACGATGCTTAGTTGTTTCAATTGCAATTTGGGAATTTTACTTTCTCTTTTTTTTTCCTTTTTTGAATACATATTGAGAATAATGCTCCAGCTGCTTCTAACAAACTGATTTTTAACAAAAATTCTTTTAACATTTCACTCCTCCAAGAATCAAAACATTGAAACCTTTTTCACTTAGAGCAGTAATGTATTAGATGGAAGATGTCTATACTGTCATTTTACAAACAAATCCCCAAGCATTTGTCTTTTTAAATTGCATTTCTGCATGGCAAATCACCAGCAGAGCTGAAATTCATACACAGGATATAGCCAGCTGCCCATGTAGTAAATGAAATAGCAAAAGATGAAAGCATGGTGCTCAGTGGATAATTTGTTTTCACTGTAATGTTTAATTACAGTCTTTCCTACAAAGGCATTTCCTCCAATATGTAATCACTGGGATATTTGAGGCTAATTAAGCAGATGCACTGCCATTTCACTTTAATAAAAGTCACTGACAAAACCAATGAAAGCAAAGGGAGTTCTTCTGGTTGAAAATTAAGTTCCTATGGAAAAATAAACATTTATATATCCAGCAAGTTATAGACACATTCTTGTTATTGACACATACCGATTAACTGCAAATGCTAACTCTGCCCATCGAGCTGTCTGAGAGAAAGGGGACCAGGGACTCAATTCCTAGAGAAAGGGTCTCCAGCATTTACTGTACTCATAAAATAGGTACTCCTGATGGGAGTTAAACAACAAACATTTGCCCATTTTTAAATAAAAGATTCTCCTCACAATCAATCTGCTTAGTTCAATGTGTAATCAGGATTTCTTATTCTGGACTTCATGGCATTTCAACACTTTCTTAGCTGTTTTTCATTATCTCAGCAATTTCTCAATGCTGGAATTTTAAGTTGGAGGAATTTTTCTTTTGCATGTTTGGTTTGATGAAAGTTAAACCATAATCTATTTATCATAGAATTAGAAAATATTTCTGTAAAAAAAATCCAGAGACTTGAACAAGTTCCTCTAAAGCTCAGTGTCCCCTGACAGGATATAGTGGTTTCCTTAAGTTTCTAGACTTAATTACCTGATATACAGAAAAAAAATATGACCTAACATGTCATTGGGCTGAGTATATTATCCTCTTGCAACTCCTCCGTCATTTCTATGGTCTTCTAAGAAGAGAAAGAAATTCCAAAAATTGAAGAGACAAGTTAAGTCTTCGCAGCAGGTGTTTCTCATCTTACCTTTTGTGGCCTTCTTCTGGTCTGTTTCTAGCCTCTAACTTTTCCCTGTGGTAAGCAGCATTCATCTCATTGCGGAGACGGTCATTTTCCCGAGCAATGTCAGAAGCATTCTGAATAACCAAGGCATCGTATGTTTTCAATCCCATATCCTCAGCGTTCTGCAAGAAGCTTCTGATTGAGGTGACCTCTTGCTGTTTGATGCTCATCTTCTGTAGCAAGTGCTGGCGAGCTAGAAATCCTCTGACAACTACCAGAGTAGAAGGAGAAAATATGGACCAATGAAAGACAACTAATTGGTGAATAACTTAATATTACCATGTGTTCTACTGTAAATATAAGCAAGTCAAGTTAAGTCAACGTCTTACACAAAGACTGAAAGAAATATGATGGCATATAAATAACATAGTAAAATGGAAGTCTTTCTCTTTTCTACTGCCAGTGCTTAAAATACAGTAGTGACAGTAAATTCATAAATCTGAGCTATCACAACTCAAAATGTTTACTTTCAGTGAATGTTATTTTTTATTACGTTACAACTGAAACTTAGATGTATTTTACAGATTGTGAGAGCATACATTTATATTGCAAATGTTTGTTTCAAAATAAAAGCTTGGATAAATGAATTGCATTGAATGTAGTAGCAATTAAATGATAGTTTGCTTTTGGTAGCTTTAAAAAAAAGTTTTAAATATTTCAATGTACATAAAATCCCATCAAAACCAGTACAAGTCTTTTTTATTTGACTTAAAGACCTTTCATTGCTCGTTTCCCTTCAGCAAAAACAATTACATTAATGTAATGCAAATGTCTCAAATGTATCTGTCACATCATGTCTGCATTTTTCAGTTTAAAATTTTCATCTACATTGCATCAGCTTCATTTATCTATTAGACCTGTTCTTCACACTCTTTGTCAGCGTTATACTGGGAAACAATTTTTGTGGATCTCCTACAACAGCTTTCTGTACAACTTTCCTAATTATGTACCCTCATTACAACAAATCCTACCCAACCTGAGTATCACCCAGTCCCCTGGATTTTCAGAAGTACACAGCTGATCAGAAAGGTACAGGAACCTCTGTGGCCATGATGAATTCAGCACCATTTTAATCACTGCACCTGCTACAGGTGATATTAGTATTCTCAGAGCATATTTTTTGGCTTAGAAGGAAGACACAAGCTGAGTGAAGGTCCTGTATTTCTGTGGGTGGGGTTTTTTAAAAGTTACACAAGATTTTGTTTCTTTCCAGATCTAGAACCACTGCTGCGTACCTCACAAGGAAGAACCTGTTTTAGAATTATTTGCCTTTTGCCTTTAATACTGCTGGTTTTCATTACATCAACTTACATGTATCAAAACCAGGTCAAACTTCATAATTGCTTATTACAGTTCCTCTAAATCTGTTTAATTGAAAGTTTTTCATAAGTGAAGTTGGCAATAGCCTGCTTACGATGTTTGTGTTTGGGGAAAAAATACTGAAAAAAGATGGACATTTCTGCACATTTTCTTCTCTATGAGAACATTTGAAAGATTTTTGTCATCAGTTCAACGCGGAAAACCCCACGATTTTATAACCTAAAAAACTGCTGTGAAATTAAGTTGTCATCCCCTAGACCTTTACTGCTCAGTTTCATCTACTACTGTATGGGTACTCGGTACTATGATATGATCGTCTTCTGAACTTGCTCCTCATTTATGTCGATCTAAATGAATTCTCACTTATGCAAATTAAAATAATTGAGGTTAGCACCCACAGGGCACCCACAGGGCAGAAAAATATCTACTTCTTTAGAGTTCATCTAAGGATAAGGATTAGAATAATCAAAATTCAAATAGACCATGAATCTGGGTTATGAGAGAAATGTATTAACTATTGTGGATACAATGTATTAAAGTTAATTACTCATTTACATGAATTCTGATGGAAGAACTTCAGCATGACTGACTTTCCTACAGGTACAAACAATTTTCACAGTGATTCAGGTCAAAACGTACCATATATAGCTCTCATAACTGTAAAAAAAAAGTGAAAAAAATATGAAAAAGTCTTAAAAACTCAGATCCATTTTTAAATAAAAAGTATTTCTACACATGCTTTCACTTTAATTTGACCCCTTTCTTTGCCTGTATAAGACAAATTTCACAAAAAAGACTTATCTGGTTTGTTTTTCTCCCCCCCCAATTTTAGGGGAAGCGATTGCTAGTTAGACTGAAGTAAAAAGAGTTGGAACCTGTTTGCAAAGGGCAGCTTATTTCATGAGCTAATGCCACTCCTTACTCAACCCAAGTTCCTGATTTTCTGAGGTTTCTCAAATCACAAAAAGCATGCAGATGAGCCATAGCTTTGAAAAAAGCTTTGAACACATAATTTTGGTGAAAATGACTTTTCAAGTTACCCTAATTGAGGAGGGCTAGAAGCAAAACTGAGAAAAACATTTTGTAAGGAGCCAAAAAGACCTATTATCTTCATCCTTCAGCTAGGGTTTGGCAGTCTGTTCTCTTACCTCTGAAAAACATCAACATATCTGAGGATGTTTTAAATTTTGGTGTAGGGCAATATTGCAAATATTGCACTCTGCTTGCAAATTTGACACTGAAAGGTAAATATTTCCTTTCTTTGATAAGTCAGCATGAGAAGGGAAAGAGAACAAACCATAATTGCTTTTCAAAATGCACAAATACAACAGGGTAATTTGCATAAAAAAATCAGACCCAACTAAAAAACTCAGCTGAACTGTGGCCTCTGTTACCTGTCATTCTTCACATTCATTCCTGAACTATTTTTATTTCAATTCATTCAGGTTTTCTCTTTGTTTCCTCTTTTTCACTACATGCTTGCAGTGAAGAACAGAGAGTTAAAAGGAAAGGGGTTTATATTTCTTAAGTCTGCAATATTATATAACTGACAAAAAAAACTCCAGCAAGAAAAGACTTTGTCTTTTTAATTTCCTTTAAATAGGTGAAAATGGGAACTGTTGCACACAATTAGATAAATAAAGAATTATGTGAAGGAAGCTTATTCAAACAAAGCAATATTCACATTTTCAGCAGTTATTTGAGATTTTCATAGGAAATGGAACATAAGTAAGTGGAAACTAGGAGGCAGTCAATAGTACCTCCTTTTAAAAATGTGCCAAAAAATGTCAGTGTGACCTTAAAAAAAAAGCAGGCATAAAAGGGGGGGAAAATGCCTAAACATAAAAAATCCCTAGCAGTCAAATATGAAAGCTGCAGGAAAAGGGGAAAAATAAAGACAATTAAACATAATAAATTATTAGCTTTGTATTTACTCTCAATATATTTTAAAATACTGCAATTTCCTGTCATCATTACAATATTTGATTTGCAATGAGAAGTTAAAGGTGATATTAATGCCTTAAAAAAGCACTGAACATACTTTAAACAGAAAATATTCAAGAACCTCTAAGTTTAAATTACAGTCAACAGTTTGTTATAAAACTATGTTTGACAGACAGAAAGTGCAAGCGTCATCAATGTTAATATCATCTCAAAAAATCTGTATAAGTAGTTAGCTGGAAATATGTCTGTAGGGAAATGTATGAAATACAGCAGCTATTCAAGGGGGAGAAAATCTTTTTGTTATACAATATTCTGCTCAGTGTACAAAGTGACACCTCAGAAATACTTGTTCTGTAATTGTTACCTTTTTGGCAGGTTATAATTTTCTTCTGAAGCTGAAGGCACAAATCAGTGAGATGGTCAGCTTGCCAGTACTTAAGAAACACTTTTCGGACTCCTATCTAGAATACAAACCGACAAAAAAGGCAGTATCACTTGGTTGAATAAAAGAAAGGATGTATTTGGAAAGGATGAGCAAGCTGTCAGACATATAGTTCCACTTCAGTTCCAAAAGCATCCAGAACAAATACTACAATCTTTAAGCTAAATACAGGTTGGGGAAAAATAAAGCATTCTGAATCTAATTATGCTATTGTGTTAGACAACATAATACAAAATGAAGTTTAGCTTTATAGCAGAGGGGTGTGTGAATGGAGAAAGGTGACAAGGTGTCACAAAGGTGACAAACCCTAAACCCACGAGGAGCAG
This sequence comes from Oxyruncus cristatus, assembly GCA_013399855.1. Classification (NCBI taxonomy): domain Eukaryota; kingdom Metazoa; phylum Chordata; class Aves; order Passeriformes; family Cotingidae; genus Oxyruncus; species Oxyruncus cristatus. The sequence continues at coordinate 1,291,629 of VXAY01006440.1, read as the reverse complement.
GAAACAGTAACAGATAGCTGCCATTTGGGGAGCAGGAAGAATTTAACTCAAGTTGAAGGATGGGAGATACTCACTGTCATTAGTGACAATGATTCCTAATGTCCAGTAAAATTACTAATCCTAGTTCCTGGCCTTGCCTGCTTGAAGCTGTGCTGTGGGTCTCCTTTTAATATCAAAGCTAAGCAGTCAGAAGGATTAATTTGTGAAAAATAATCTCCTAAGTATTAAGTGTATGATCATATTCTTGGGTTGTGTAGTAGCTTGGTTTAATTCATCTAGTTCTTGAAAGAACAATCATTAGATGCTTTTGCCCTCTTACAGACAAGTTTAGCTAGCTAAATCAAAAGAAAACACCTTTCTTTTGATACCTTCTGAACACGCTGAAACAATACTTTAAAATTCTTTTCTGTATCGTCTTCAAAAGCATTCCTTTCTAACAGACTTTAAAAAATCCAAACCACCTACAACCTAGAAACTCTAAAACCAGTAAGTAACTGGAAAAAAAAAAAAAAAAAAAGATGAACAATAAAACCATTTTCTTCTCAGAAATTCTGTAGAAGAAACTTTCCTCCAATTCTTAGAAATAAAAGGACCAATAACAGAGAACTGTGCTACCCAGATTCTAGTTTCTGCCAAACTATTACTTTTGTATGGTTAATAGGCATACTGATGAATTAATATGAATATGGTTGAAACTGCAGAAATTCATTCCAACTTTGCTTGTCTTCACCTCACAAGCTCACTGAACCATCCTGTTGTATTTTTTAGTTTGGATCTGGGAGACAGGTATCAGCAGAGTTATTTGTACAGCTTTTCAACTAATTGTTTTTAATCTAAACACTGTCACATGTATATCCTGATAGTGTTGAACTACAGAAAGCCAGGACATATATATCATGTCTAAACTCCGACTTATCAATTCAGAAATGATTGGGGCACATTTTTGTCCCTTGGCTTCCCTTCTCTCTACTCTAGAGAGGAAGTATTTTGAATCAAATGTTTTAAAAACTCTGCAATTTTAAAGTTTGAGATGACAGACAATGATGGTGCAACTGTAAGTCTATTCGTTAAAATCAGATGCACTTCAATGGAAAAATTGGAATGATTTCTCAATATTTTTTCTGTTAGCATCTCTTTTCCCAATAAAATAGTCCCTTTTGAATTATAGCAAAGTGTGTGGAGGGAAGGAGATAAAACCCCACATTTTACTTGTCTTGCCATCGTATAAACTCATAAATAGGGAATAGGCTTCCTTTGCATGGTGGAAAATGCCTAGAACAGCTATTTTAGAAAACTGTGCAGCTACAAAAATCATAGAATCATAGAGTGGTCTGGGTTGGAGAAGACCTTACAGATCATCTAGTTCCAACCTCCCTGCTATGGGCTGGGACACATACTAGTTTAACTTAGGTATCCCAGAGTCACTTCTCCATTCAGACCAGCTATTCTGGAATAATCACTGTGCTTGTAAATTGGAGTTATTATTCCAGAACAATATTAATTTTCCTAGATCCTGCTTCTATATAGCTACAATGGTAGATACCCCAGTAAAATGATGTCTTTATATTTATTTAATAGATTATCTTGAGTCATGCCTTCCAATTTTTAACTTCATGTTCATCTGAGGCAATCTCAAGCAGATCCAATTGCACTGTCATACTCTGCTCTTAGGGACATATTCTCATCCTCATTTTCTTGACTGGTGACTTCCAACAGAAGTTTTTACTTTTTTTCCTGCGCTTTCAAAATTCTCTGTTTTCCTGGTTATCTTGGCACTCTGACCTTCTCTTTCATCTACTCTGGAATCTGCTTATTTTCCATGCCATGCTAAATTTCCTTGGGAATCTTTCCCTTTGTCCCCTTATTTAATCAATAAACTCTAAGAAGTGGTCAACCACTTTCTTCAGTTTAAATTTGCTTCTCTTTTACACATCTAATCTTGTGTCATGAACAAGCAAACTTTTCATGTTTTCCTAGCAAATCATCTAAATTTTCTCCTGTCTTCCCAAAAAGTATTCTACTTTTGTTCCTTCAGCTTTCTTCCAGGACACCTTGACTCTTCCCAGCACATATACTGTCACCAAACCCTTTGAACTGTGTAATAACTGCTCATCAAACAACTCTTATTTCATCCATCCTGATAAACTACTTATTGACCTTGCCTTCTTACTAGCTTTGGTTACTAAAGTCTTCATCTTTTTGCTTAAATCCAGAATTTTTCTGTAAGAATAACTGAACTATTATTCATAAGCTTAACTGTAATTAAATTATCATTTGGTTATTATAAATACTATTTTATCTGATCAGCTCTCAGACAAACAAAGCCTGGACACAAATACTTAATAAAATTCCTCTAGTCTGATTACATTTTCTCTTTATACTCCATTTTTTCTTCGCAGAAACCCTTCATGTCACATGGGAGTCTTTTTTTTCCCCTATGTCTCCAGCCTAGGCCAAATCAGCCACTTTTTCCTCATTTCTGCCCATTACCCTTCATTACTGGAATGCTTGTTTCTCCCGTTACTAGAGTAATATTATGGTACTCTTACATAGAAAAGGGGATGAAAATTGCATTTCCAAACCTCAAAAAAGCCCTGATTACTAGCAATGCCCATGGCAAAATTAACAACCCTATTCTCAGTCAGTATCATGATTGACACACAGCTAAAATTTTAGTTGCAATTTATTTTGCACTGTGGAGTCACAAAATCACAGTAAAGACAATTGCTGAAGCTTATGGCCAATTTAGCTACAAGTGACTGGCATTGCAGAGTCACAAAGCTAGCTAAGGGGCACGCAAAGCATTACTGCTCCTTTCTTTCATCCTACACCCTATGAACAATATAAATGGAGTTACTGTGGCATCACTTATGCTATGAACTTCATTAGTAGGAGCCTGCTACAAGTTTTAAGTGAATGAAGAAATACAAAATGTCAATACAAATCCGTTTTTACATTCAGATAAAAGCTATTTATAGATTTTACATCATTTGCCAGGTCTACAGAGAGCAGAGCCGTAGACAGAAGCATGCATAGCAGAAACTCCTATAACACATTTGATTATGTTAGTAGTGCTGGAGATGTGTGTTGCTTAGTCTGTGAGCTAAATCTGATATCTCTAAAGCAGACCAACAACAAGCTAGTCTCACTGCCCTCTGTACAGTTCTGGTGTTCAGTGAAAGCAATAATGCTGAAAAATGTTGGAATTTCACATGTCACATATCGAGACAGTTTTTGAGACTGCCACCTGTCTTCATTCTGGTCTCTTCTCTAATCACAAAATGTTTTCTGCTTGCCTATGGAAAAAAGGTTCAAATATTCTTCCACTGAAGCACTCATTTTTCAATACTTTCTGGACTACAGAGTGCTCTCATCTGAGCCTGAAATTTTAATGTCATTCAGACTCCTGTAAAAGTAAACCATCTGTGAATTACAGTCATAGTTATTTTAATTAGAAAAGCATTAGGGTTTTAAATGTTATTTTTCAAAATGACACATTTTTTAAAGATTAAGTAAAATTGTCATTGATGACTACCAAAGCTTCAATTACTGCTACAGGCGTCCCTTTTTTTTTTTTTTCTTCCTGGAAGGAAGGACAAAGAATGGGTGGGAGCTGATCTTTCTCTTTCTTCTTTTTCTTTTATTTTTTTTGTCTTCAATTTTACAGAAAAGGTGTAGGATGTAGAAGTACAGACATACAAAACTATGGAATGGATGCTGAGATGGTGTGTAGGTGGCATGGAGGCAGTATTAGCTCATACTTAATAGGTGTCAAGGGAATCTGTAAAGCTGTTCTTTAGTTTAAAAAAGGCAATTTGTGGGAGTGCTGTGTGTTTCTGGCAGTACTTTCAAAATAGCTACCTACAAAAGACAGAGAACTATAATCTAATGATATTTTACACAATGACACACATTTTCAGAGTGCATTAATGAAATGTAGAAAAAAGCCTTGAAACTATTGTAAAATGTGTCCTCTTGCAGTGTACATGTCTGCAAAAGTATAACGACAAACACATTTACAGGGCACTGATCTTTAAGGACTGAAATGTTATTTTTAAAGGCTTACTATCTCTGCTCTGTTGGCTTTTTTTCATACACTTTAAGAGTCCTCCTTGGTCTCTGCAATCTAGGGACCTTGCCCTGTGGTACATACTGAATAACCCTACATTTTAGCATAGGTTATATATGGCCTTAATATAAAGTATATGAGTATATGAGTAGCCCAGTATCCATGCAAATGACACCAAGTGTTTATGTAAGCACTTGTCAGGACCTGGACTTTAGGGAGAAAAACTGTCATTTAGCTCTTCGGGAAAGGGCCAAAAAATGGTCATTACTGCTCTAAAAACGGGACAAACTCATCACTCTTATGAGGCAACAAGAAGAACTGCCTCACAGGAGAGGAAGTGATCAGGAAATATAACATGCATGTAAGAAACACTCAGTGGAAGAAACCTGACCTCAGTTTTATCTCATGGGATCTCGGTATTTACTGGACCTATGATTCCAGTTTTCAAAATTCTAGAAGTAGATGTAGCACCAAAATGTGGTGGTATAACCTCCTCCCAAGGCCTGCTCTACCATCTCATTCCTAACCTGAGCCTGCCCCCTCATTCATGACACAAAAGAAACCATATGAAAGTCTCTCTTGGCATGATCTGAGAAATACAGGCAACAGGCACCAGGGACAGCAACGGCACAGGAAGTAAACCCTGAGGTGGAGACTGGAGAACTAATCCCAAATAAGGGATGAAGACTGGGACCAAATATGAAGCAAAGTATCTATAAAAGAAAAACAAAATAAAGTGAAGAAAACAAGATAAAAGTGTCAAAAGAGACAGAAGAGTGGGGGGTGGGGGAGAGAGTGAGACAGAAAAAGGGAGGAGACACAGAATCCAGATTTGAGATGCAAAAGATATCAGAAAGAAAATAAAGAGTTAGCAAGACTAGTAACCATAAGCAAAACCTGAAAGGTGGATGGAGAGAGAGGAACATATTCTAGATGGGAAAAAATGGAAATAATAAACAAAAATCAAGCTTTGTGTAGAAAGAACGAGAGTTTGTGAGCATTCTGAGGTCAAAGTGAACCATCCATCCTATTCTCTGGCTGAGGGAATAGGATGGACTTGTACTGTGTGGCACAAAGACACTGAAAAAGCTTGTGTGCAGTGGCTCACCCAGGTCAGTCTTTTGGTAGTACTGGTGAGGTCCAAACTCACTCTCTGGTGATTTCTGCTACTCGCAAATTATTTCCAATATATAATGGGGTGATACAATGAAACAAAAATATACGGGACAATATAATTTTACTGACATAATTCAAAGTATGAAGGAAAAATAGATGCTGATGTTTCAATAATTTACTGTTAGTCAGGAAATCCCTTTGGGATTTCTTTTAATTGCCTAAAAAAAAAAAAAAAAGACTTTTAAAGTAAGATATTCAAAACAAACAGGAAATTGACTCCCAGCACAGTTAAAATTGCTAAAGGACAAATGAATGAACTGGTGTACAATTTATGAGCACTAAAGTCTTTCTACTTGAGGAAAAAAAACAGAGGTAAGAATCCCTTATACATTAGATTGCTTGCAAAGTACTCTAGTACTTCAGAATATCAGGAACAAAGCAATTGATATAGTGGGACCATAGGCTTAATTTTAAGCCAAAATAAATAGTTCTGTTTAAAAAATAACTTAAAAGACTCTCTGAACTAAGCATAAAATTTGCATATGTATGATTTCATATACTTCTGCTCATTTCTCTGATTTAATCATATGCCACTAATGTTCAACATTCTGCTATTTAATCTTAAATATAGTTTTCCCAAAAAGAACTCCACTATGCTAATATTGTATATTAATACATTGCAATTGAAAAAAATTAAAGACAGCTTTATCAATAAATGAAACACCCATAGATCAGTAGTGAAATATGGTTCTCTCATTGACTGGTAAGAACTGTGGATCAGACTTCGTTTTCACTCTGCAGTCCTAGAAGTCCTAGAAGAATTTGAAATCTCTGGATGGACTTCTGGGATTTCTCTTAAAGGAGGTTTTATTCTCTGCTTTAACATTCTTCTTGAGTGGAAGTTTAATAATACAGCTCCACACTGGCAAGGATCATCTCTCCAGAAACACTGCCGGCTCCTGAAAAAACTTTAGCAGAGTCTGTAGTTGTAAAAATGTCAACTGGCACTAACACTAACAGTGATGCTGATTTGGAGCTTCATAAAAACATTCTGACTAACTCTCCTGTACTGCTTATTTCATACCTGATGACTCTTTGGATCACCCCATTTCAAACTTAAGACTTACTCTTCTCAAAGTGAGTGATCTTTTGTGCTCAGGCTACTGATAAGAAGGAATCATTGTGGGTTAGAAGAAGCAGGCTAAAAATTGGAAGACAAAACTTTTATTAAAGGATTTCCACCTTTTAACCAGACAAGCATTGCCAGCAGTCAAAGGCTGAAAGATTCACTTTCAGTGAAGTCTGACCTTTGCAGTGCTCGTATTTAACAGCTGCGCTGTATAGTAAGAGCAAATTAAATTGACGTTTTGTTTTTCTTCTGGTATGGTACAAGTTGTTTGCATTTCAGCAAGTTCCATCTGAAGTAACTGAGAAGGGTTAATTGCAGACCACTGACCTTAGCCAAACAAAATGTAGAGCTCCAAGTTTTGATGAGAAAGCTCAGTAAGCTATGAGCTAACTCTTTTTTATTGAATTTATATTTGCAAGCTTTACAGTGTGAGGAATGATAATCCAAACAAATGAAAGTTTCCTTATGTCAGTAGAAAGAGCCAAGGACTGTTTGTGCTCTGTACTTCTCCCAAAGTATGATAATGTTTGCAAGTTAAGTCATGCTATTGGGATGGTAGGTTTTGCTTAGCTAATGCATCACTGCATGACAATAAACGAATACAACACTGAAAATGTGAATTTCCTAATATAAAGACCTTCAGATGTTCTGGGGGGCAGGAGATTCTTCTGCTTTACATGAACCAGCCAGTGCTTCCACTCAATTTAACTCTTAAGTTACTAAATATCATCTGGCTCCTTCTAACATTAACAGCAAAACTCTCACTGAGTTCACCACTGACTTTCACTCTGCCTGGAGTAGGAATGGTTTGTTTTGATCTAGAAATCTGATTTTCTCTTACATCAGATGTGCTCAGAAGTCACAGCAAGTAGCCAAGCTTGCAGTGATCAAGTATATGTTTAAGCTGAAAGAATACCCTGTCTAGGCTGCACAGAGTCAGGATGTAAAAACTGCCTTTCATTAGTAGTTTTGCACTTTCATAATTCCAGTAGTTAAGCTGACTGCATGACTGAAACTGCATGTAATGTCAGCTTCAATGAAACAGCTACTTTATTGTCTCAGTTGAGTTACCTCCAGTGCAGCTTACCCAAGGAACAGCAACATTTCATAAAGCTATCAACACTTCCATCCCTACGTGATGAAAGATGAGCCAGCAGAGAAAAAGACCAGCCTGGTTTAATAGGGAGTTCTCACTGGAACTCAGGGGAAAAACCCAGAGTTTATGATCTCTGGAAGAAGATGCAGGCAACTCAGCAAGAGTACTGACTGTCACTAGATCATGTAGGGAGAAAATCAGAAAGACAAAAGCTCAGCTAGAACTCAATCTGGTGATAAAAGATAAAAAAGAGGGCCAAGGAAAATCTCAATCCTTTACTGGATGTGAAGAGAAAAAGGCTGAGGTACTTAATGCCTTCTTTGCCTCAGTCTTCAACAGAAAAAACAGTTATCTTCAGGGCAATCAGCCCCCTGAGCTGATTGGGGGCCAGCAAACAGAATGGATCCCCTGTAATCCAGGAGGAAGCAGTTAGTGACCTACTGAGCCACTCAGATGCTCACAAGTCTATGGGACCAGATGGGATCCATCCCAGGGTGATGAGGGAGCTCAATGAGCTGCTCTCCATCATTTATCAACAGTCTCAGCTAACCAGAGAGGTCCCAGATGACTGGAGGCTGGCCAGTGTTGTGCTCATGCACAAGAAGAGCTAGAAGGAGGATATGGGGAACTACAGGACTGTCAGCTTGACCTTGGTGCCAGGAAAGGTTATGGAACATATCATCTTGAGTGCCATCTTGTAACACATACAAGACAATCAGGGGATCAGCCAGCCTGGGTTTAGGAAAGGCAGGCCCTGCTTGACCAGCCTCATAAAAGGTGACTCACTTTTATGACCAGGTGACCCACCTAGTGGACGAGGGAAAGGCTGTTGTCTACCTGGACTTTAGTAAAGCCTTTGCTACTATCTCCCACAGCATTATCCTGGAAAAGCTGGCAGCCCATGGCTTGGACAGGTGCACTCTTTGCTGGGTTAAAAACTGGCTGGATGGCTGGGCCCAGAGAGGGGTGGTGAATGTGCCTCATGCCACATCGAGTTGGTGGCTGGTCAGTAGTGGGATTCCCCAAGGCTCAGTACTGGGGTCAGTCCTGTTTAATATCTTTATCAGTGGTTTGGATCGAGTAACCCTCAGTAAGTTCACAGACGACAAGTTGGGTGGGAGCACTGATCTGCTGCAGAGCAGGAGGGTTCTGCAAAGGGATATGGACAGGCTGGATCCATGGGCCAGGGTCAATCGTATGAGGTTCAATAAGGCCAAGTGTTAGACCACACTTGGATCACAACAATCCCATGCAGCGCTCCAGGCTGAGGGAGAGTGGGTGGAAAGCAGCCCAGAGGAAAAGGACCTTGGTGTGCTGTTTGACAGTTGGCTGAACATACGCCCAGGTGGCCCAGAAGGCCAATGGAATCCTGGCTTGTATAAGAAATAGTGTTTCCAGCTGGACCAGGGAAGTGACTGTCCCTCTGTACATGGCATTGGTGAGGCTGTACCTCGAGTGCTGTGTCCATTTCCAGGCCCCTCACTTCAAGAAAGACGTTGAGGTGCTGGAGTGAGCCCAGAGAAGGGCAACTGAGCTGGTGAATGGGCTGGAGCACAAGTCCTGTTGTGGAGGAGCAGCTGAGGGAGCTGTGGTTGTTCAGCCAAGAGAAAAGGAGGCTGAGGAGAGGCTTTATCACTCTCTACAACTACCTGAAAGGAGGTTGTGGCAATGTGGGGCTTGGCCTACTCTCCCAGGCAACTGGGATAAGACAAGAAGAAATGGCCTCAAGTTGCATCAGGGGAGGTTCAGGTTGGACATCAGGAAGTTTTTCACTGAAAGAGTAGCTAAGAATTTGAAAGGGCTGCCCAGGTATATGGTGGAGTCATTGTGCCTGGAAGTGTTCAAGAAAAAACTTGACATGGCACTTAGCACTATGGTCTAGTTGACGTGGTGGTGTTCAGTCGAAGGCTGGACTCAGTGCTCTTGGTGATCTTTTCCAACCTTAATGATTCTATGATTCTATAATAATAAATACTTTCATCTAATACAGAAGCTGCAGAATCAAACACCAGATGTTGGTTAGCTGATAGTGTCTGCTCTTATGCTCCACTAAATGGTAGAAAATAAACCAAGATTGGACTCTGGTATTGGATCTTCTGCACTTTTTCTCCATTTTTAAACAGACTGCGCTATTTATAAGAGAAGAAAGAACTTGTTCTGTGAGCAGGGTCTAGGGTTTTTTGTTTTGTTGGTTAATAAAACACTTTCCAAACACAATTATGTAAGAAGGAAAAGATAAATTGTAAAGCAGGAAATAAATAAAAGGAGATCATTTTCTTTACTCATTTTCAGGCTTTTACTGCAGAATGCTTCCCCCCCCCCCGGGTTTATTTCATTCTTTCTCAAAATGTGGNCCTCCCCCCCCCCCCGGTTAATATTACCTTTCTCAAAATGGGATGGTGAGGTACATTATCAGGAGGAAGTTAAAGTATCATCCAGATTCACTCAGTTAAAAAGTCCAGCTCTTTCTTTTTCCCCCTCTGCCGGGGAGTTTATTGACAACCTCATCTTCTGATGATGACATATAAGCTGGAGGTTGACTTCAGATGTGTTTTGCTTTCTCCTAAACATCATCATCTTTGATGAGGCTATTTTAGCTACTTTTTGGTCCATATATCAACCTAAATTTGCAACAGCTCTTCAGGGAATTGTAGGTAACACTGTCGGGGAAGACAGTTTTTGATTTATTCATGAACCCCTGCAACAAATAGATTTTCAGTTCCAGCAGTGACTCATTTGAAGTAGTTACTGCTGGCAACAGTGGCTGAATAAACCGGTTATATGTGTAACCCCCTGCTGCTTGGATGATTTTTAGTGATGCACTACAGATGACGCCTTTCTTCTGACTTTGCTAACTGACATCATCCTTGCTTCCTAATGCCTTTTTTCCTTCCATTTCCTCCTTTCTCCTTCTCTGTTTTAAATTTTTTCTTCTTTTTTTTTCAGAGTCCTCTGCTGTAAAAGCATAGAGGAAAGCACTCATGACAACTGCAGATTGTATAAGCTTCCTCATCTAGATTGTCATTTAAGAAAGTTCAATTTTCATGATTAGTCAAATGAATCAAAAAGATAATTGTGAGACATTATGTGACAAAGACATTAGTCACTACTGCTGATAGTCGGGCATATGGTTTTGTATCCCCTATACAAAATATGTTAGTATCAAGCTTGTATTCACTGGGCATTTAAGAAATTGGACTTCAGTGAATTTTCTCCTAAAATTTTCTTCTATGATTTTCATCTTTCCATTTGTTTGTCACCACTCTCTGTGGCTTCAAAAAGGTGTACAGAGAAGGTCACACATTTTTTCAACCTTGTTCTTTTCAACTTTGTTGCCATGTGCTTCTTAGTCACTGAGTGATAACTGTACAACTCACCCCCAAATCCTCCTATTCCATTTAACTTATTAATGTCTCTGAAGAGTTTTGTTCCTTTCTGGTTTGAAGGACAATGTATTATGCACTGCTGTAGTTTTGCACACCTGACTTTTCCTTGTGTTAATGAGCTCCTGGAGCCAGAACCTCTAAAATCTGTTTGAGATCACAAGCTTCAGTCCTCTACATGATGGAGGGATTCTGTTTTGGAATTTAACATTTTTGTCTTTCAAGATTTCAGGCTTGTTTTCAAGTGCCAATCACTACAGAATCACTAATCTTCAGCTCTAGGCTTTCACTGATGGCCAATTGTTTGTTGTTTTTTTTTTTTTTTTTTTTTTGTGCTGTAATGCTGGTTCTTGGCTCCAGGGGAAATAAATTCCATAGGCATCCTGCTTTCCCTTTCGTGACTGGAGCACACTCCGCAATTACTGTTACACAGCTTTTGCCCAATGTCAAGCTTGTAGCCTCACACAAGTTCTGAAGGTGAGTGGTACTCTCATCTCCAAGTAATTTTAAGGGAAAATACAGGTTCTAGATGTTAATGATTGTTTTTTTCATAGGAAACCTTGTGTAAGGATGCAGAACACAGACCAGAGCTGACTTAAGAAACCTGTCTAAGGAAAGCAAGTCTGGTTTAATATTGTTATCTTTTTCAGGGACCACCCTTTTAGTCTTTACTATTGAGGGAGTCAGGCTATATGTGTCCAATACTTCCTTTAGTGACTAAAATGGGACCCTAACAGTATTTTGATCAAAGAAAAAAATTCTTATGTGCTCCAATGCAAGTGATCATGCACATGTGCTCCCAGCCTTGTTGGGCAGTCTACTTTTGTTCCTGTTACTACTAAGGAATCTGGGCTACTGAAAAGGACCCATAGTACACAGTCTGACATAGTCCTTGTCCTTTATAAGCAGTTTCAGAAACTTTTTCCAAGTATCTTAATACTTAGAGGTTAAAAAAAGAATTAGAAGACTCCCTCCTTTAAACCAAAGAAGCCTATAGGACTGCCCTAACATCTGTCTCATCCCTAAACTTCATACTTGTCCCTGAAAGTGGTCTGGATGCTCTCTTGCATAATAGATTTCAGTTCTCCTGGCTGGAAAAAAGCCTGAATCTGAGGCTTACGCCACCTGGAGGAATGCTCTACACAGTAAGTCACGGAAAGGTTCATCTCTGTGCAATAACTTTCATACTGTGCGAGGAAACACCACTTTCTTTAGAAAGTGCATATGTTAAAAGAAATGAGTCCTGATCAATCACAAAGCTACCCAAAGGAGATGACTGGGTACTCTGGACAAATGGAGATAACCACCTTGCAATGTTCCTGCTGGTGAGAATTAAGTAAGATATAAATCAAGTAAGGAGACAAGATAGGAACTTGAGAGTTTTCTGTTCAGTGTTTGATGCTTTTTCTTTTTTTTTTTTTTTTAACTTCACCTTATGTACAGCACCCCCAGGTACTCTGGTATATCTGTGGATCAGCAGGCTGGCATCTACAAAGGTATTGGCTAGATGGGAAATCCTATTTAGCACAGGGTTGTAAAGAAAGAAAATATGTAGGGTTTTTTGAAATTAAGAAACCATTCAACCACTAAAATGTATATCCTAAACACCTTCAAAAATCTGGATACAAATTTATACAGTGTACCATGCTTAATTGAAAGCTTTTCCTTCCCACAAGAATACACTGATTTTTTTGACACAATGATCACAGTTACTCATATTCTAGAAGACTCAGAAAATCAGTTTGATAATATACCAAAGCATATATTAAATGTCAAAAGAATATACTGCTGCAAAGGATCTGGTGGCTTGCCACAATGGAAATGACTCAGTTAGCTTGTTTAAAGAATGATATTTTAATTGCTTTGTAGATCACAAACCTGCCAGCCTTGTAATTTACACTGCTGAAGAACAAGACGACATCTCTCCTTGGCAGACAACTTCTTCTCTCCTGCTGCTGTATCAGCCAAATCTTTATACCTAGAAAAATGAGCAGAAGTAAAGTTACTCTAATGTTGGCCTGGTTGATATTTTTGCAGAAATTGTCAGTTCTCCTTTGACTCTCAAATCTTAATATCCAAACTGGAAGCTTGTGATTCTTACAAAGGTGAAGAAAACAAGAAGGCAAATCACTTTAAACCTTGTATTTTATTAGACATGACCTTGGATAATAGCAGTGTGGGACAGGGTGATGCCTAAACCCCAGATTTTCTTCCTGTCAGTTCTTTGGATGCCTCACTGAAAATTAATCCCAGAGAAATGAAAAGCCTCCCCATCCAATACCATTGGTACTGAATTGGGTCACTAAAAAGAGGAAAATATATTTTCAGTATGTGTTATACGACTTTTGCCTCCTAAGCAATAATTCATAAGAAAGTGACATTGACAAAAATGATTTTTATCAGTCTGAAATAAAATTTTCTTAATTTTGAACAAAAAGTCATACAGTAAAGAGACTTTAAGGTACTTGATCTGTTTACAGTAGTGGAAAGAAGTCCAAGAAGAGACTTGATTACAGCATTGAGTACCTTCAAAGAGAAAATTCTGGATATTAAAGCATTCCTTGATGTACCAGATAAAAGAGCCAAGGAAGAAAACTTAAGTAATACAAAGTCCAATAATGTATAAAATTCAAATTTTAACTGAGGACTTATTGCAACATTTACTACAACTTACTACTAAAGAAACTGATTTTATACTTCTTGATGTTACATATTATTTTATTTAATAATGCATAATATTTATTACACTATACATTATATTTTACGATGAAATTTTATTTAGTTAGTTCTTTAACAGCTGAATTCACATATAGTTCTGTTGCAATCCAAAACTGTGCTGTCCTGGGACCACTCGCACAGACCATGGTAGGCAAAGCTGTGGTGCTGGAATGACTCCAGGGACCTCCTGCCCAGAAACTGTGGCAACTTTGGAGAAACATCTGCAAGTAAACTGCTGTAGGACCAAATTTTACCTAGATTTCTAGTTTTGTTTTGCTGCACAGACCCTTGGGTATCTCAGCTCCTGCAGTCTGGAAATGTTCTCTGGGCTGGTAGCTGCCCTGCTGAGGGCTCCATGGCTAAGTCTATACCAGTAAGTGAAATGTGAGGACTGTTTCTCTGGCAGAGAAACCATCTGGCAAAACCCAAGCCTGGTGATTTATTTATGCACGCAATTTTATGTAGTCTGCTATGTTCTCTTAAACTCTGTCACCTTCCAACAGAGCGTAGCCACATCTAAGCTGCCTTCTTCGACTGGTCACTAGCCTGTCCTAGTTCCAAAATTGTGCCTAGGAATTGTTTGGAGGAATGCTGGTAAGAAGGGTCCAGAACTTTAGCACGGATCTTTTTAGTTAGTCTCACTCTCCAGATTAGCAGTAGAAAACTAGAGATAACTTATATATAACATACATATATAACATATATATATATATATAACAATAGCTCAGCTAGCTGCATGGTCACAAACACATTTGTTTTACAGACTTCTATTAAGGCTGGGGTCATCTTGTTTCCATACTTGTATCAACAGAGTTATCTTAGAAATCATGGAGAATCAGAGGTACTAGAGAGACAACTGCTGGAAAGCTTAGCAACTGCTGACAGAAACAAAGATGATTCAGCGTTGACTCCCAATGCATGAAAAAGTAACTGCAAAAGCGGTCAGCCTGAAACTCCCCTACAGCTGAAACCCAAAGAAACATATTTAATTCCTGGAACAGAGCCAAACTAAAATTTAAAAGGTTGAAATTCTAAGCTTGACTCAGGTTTACTTTAGATACATGCAAATCATAGGACTCAAGCACAGCAAAACATTCTTTACAATCTATGTACTAAGCAGGAGGCCAGACAAAAATGATACACTGTATTCCTTCATGTTTAAAAGTTTCTTAAAATTCCACCACATCATCCTGTGGTGTCTAATCAGAGTTCACAATTCCCTTCTATCCACTAAAGCAAGCTCTATCTTAGGGAAAAGTAGATCATCTTCCAAATGTACTGCTATATTCACCGAGGAAGTCTGTGGCAGAAACAAATTTCTATAGTTAGCTCTTTCACTGCTACAACAACCATCCTGTTTTTCTATATTAGACACCTGAAAAGCTATGCTCCTAGCCTGAGTTAGTCACCTTATTCTCAAACCAGTCAATGAACACAGGTATTTTCATAAGGTGACTTGTTCTATGCATTCCAGATATTTTTGCTAAAACAAGAAGATAATGCCCTCTGGAGGTGCCTTTCTCCACTGACCATAGATGGACTCAGAAGAGAAGTCCAGATTGGATGCCTGCATTCTGGGTAACTGAGAGAAAGCTCACCTTTATGTCTACTTGTTTGACTGAGTTACTCATCCTGCAGAGTAACTGACAGAGGGAATAAGAGAACTTATTTCTCCCATCTCTCTTGTTCAAATCTACTGGTTAAGCACCTAGAATGTAAAGCACCTCTAGGCCTGGTGGTATAATTTGCTATCAATCATTTTTATCTTATGTATCTTATATAAGGCTGTTTAAACAAAAACAACACAAAGTTTGTAACTATTTTTCAGCCACAATGGTTCCCTGATTTGATTTAATCCCGTGAAATACACTTCAGCTAAATTTGGATTGCTGAGTTAGTTGTCTAGACTTTCTTAAAATTCAGTGGAATAGAATATTCTGGTGTCATGTTCCCTAATGTAATGCTGATTTTACAATACATCAGATGAACTGTGCACTGTAAGACCACCATGTCTTTCCACTGAGTAAAAAGATGCTCTTGACTCCAGCCTAGACTTCTTACATTAGACAAAGTGAATCTCCTTCCCAGCCAAGAAGGTGATAAAATCCAGCATTTCATGGCACAGCCAGAACAACTCATTCGGTAAGGGATCCAAAATAAAACACAAATCAGGGAGATCTAAAGGATTAATTTGAATTGGTATTTCTCCACCACCATGTTAAGACTAATGTAGTGTTGATTAGGAAATAAATGCAAGACTTCTTCTATTTACAAGTTGAGACAGGGAACACTACCATCGGTGGAGGGGTTCTCCCCAGTGCCCCTCCACATGACTTAAGTGTAAGAGAAGTTCCATTTTCTCCACTCTTTTCCTTAGCACCCTCCTTGTCCTATTTTGTCATTTTCACACACCTAAACAGAAGATGTTCCAGCTAGACAGGCTTGCACTGTGAGCATGTACAGACTGGCCAGGATTCTCTGGTGTTGCAGAAATGCGCTCTGACCTCTTTTCCTTTGCTTCTGAATGATGCTCGCTATCAGGGTAATTTTTGTTTGTTTGAAGTAGATATTGCTGCCAATACCTTCAGGTAGCTTGTGAATATGGAAAACAGTTCTCTTGGGTCTTCCCAGATAAGGATGTTATCTAATCATTTTCTCCCTCACTTCCCTAAGTGCACAGCTGACAAGATCCAGCAGGCTGTTTTTCCCCGAGACAGAATATTCTGCAGTTCAGGTTATGGCACAGTAACCCACAGTAATATTCTAAGGCTCAGCACGCTATTCGATTTACACGGAGTGTGCACAAATAGGCTGTCGGGCTGGACTTCCAGTTCTGTATGCACAGCAAATCTTTAAGCATTGGAATAAACACCACTCGGTTTCAATAGCACATCAACATGATAGAAGATACTAAAGGAAAGAACACAGCAAGCACAAAGGGCAAAAAACCAAGCAGCTCCAAATCAATAGCTTAATAAAACCACATAGATGTCTTTGAACTGAAGCCACAAAACTACCATATTTGTTGTGGTTTTGGTTTTTTGTTTTTTTTTTTTCCCCTATTCTTTTTGCCTATCTAAGAAAGACTCAAAATAATAAAATTAGAGGTAGCTACTGACTGCAATCCAATGTCCTCAGCAAGAGGGCAGTTTCTAATACCAGAACTCAAATCTTTCCCAAAAGCAACTCCTTCTTTCCATGTCTTTATCTTGTTGATTAAAAAGTCATATATGGCTGGCAGGTTTATAAGAGTGCTAAGTTATATAGTTTTAAGTTTTAAATATCCAATCACAGCTTATGCAAGAAAAAATAATACCTGCTGTTAGTGTAATTCATTGTGTTGTAGTTTCTTTTTCTCTTTCTTTTGTTTACTACAATGTACTGTTTGCCACAGTAAACTGGTATGATTTAGTAAGATCTATTCAAAAAGTAGTGAATAAAAGGCAGCAATCAAAATTAAATTGTGTCCTGTATTTCTGCTAGAAGAAATTAAAAAAATGCCATCACAAAGGAGTAAAACCAGGTTGTGCTGTCTTGGTAAATTCTCTTTTTCCCCCTTTCTAAACTTTCTTTCCTCTTTCTTTGACAACCAGTCACAGATTGATGTATTGCTGATGTCTGTGAAGAATGTGAAAGAAATGGACTTTATTTGCAGAACTTGTGTTCTTATGTGCTCATAATTCAGAATTTTTAGTTTTGTTTGTTTGGATTTGGGGAGGATGGGGAGAGTGGGTTAGGCAAGGTTTGTATTTGAAAAGTCTATCAAGTGAGAGCTGAAATATCTAGTCTAGCTACTGAAGAGAGATATCTAATTTATTTTTAAGGAAAAAAAAGGATGGCTGAAAAATTTTCAGCAAAAAAACTATTAAAGCAGTCAGCAGCAAAGAACGAGATGGAATTTTGATTAATGTTACCTGTATATAAAGGATACCTATTTATTCATTCCACTTCCCTGTGTTATATTCTTTTTTTTTCTTGAAGGAATAACCTAATTTTCTCTGAAATATGAGGAGCAGGGGAAATTCCAGATAATTAGAAAAGGGGAAATAAATTATTACAGTTTCCAAAAAAAATAAAAGTGATTCTGTCAGTCTCTGTACAATATATGACATAAATATCTCATTATACAGCATAAATATTAACAACCAAAGCAGCTATTCAAAATTTTTGAGACAGTAAGTCTTTGGGTGTGGATAAGAAGAAGACGCCTTTATAAATAACAGATTATAGCAGACAGACTCCATTGCACATAGAAGTACAAAAATACAGTATAAGACTATAATGTTCACCTTTTTATGAAAAATTGTGCACTGAGGCTGCTTCATACAGATTTATAGAAGTAATTCAGATTGTTTTAAGATGAAAGTGAAATGCAGTGTGCCTGAAACAATAAGCATATATAGCAATGAATCAACCCTTCAAAGTAACTCCCTACCATACCAGTATTAGGTTTTTTAATATCTTACTCAATATCAAGCAACACAGTATTAAATGGCTAGATCTGCAGACCAGGAAGAATTAAGGGAGAAATTAAGGGAGAAAATAAAATTAGAGCAATTTTGGATAGACCGCAAGCCGTTGTATTCTCTCTTGATGAATCTAGCACACAGACACTTGCTGACAGAAAGAAATCTGGAAAGTAATAATGCTAAAAGGGATCTTACAGTAAACTGACCAGGTATTGCATTTTTTACAACTACATTTGTACATATGCCACTGGAAGCCAAAAAGTTTTCATCTGGTGAAACATATTGATTTCTTACTTCAACAATTAAAAATTCATTTCCTATATAAAGAGGTATAGGGGAATACATAGCATGCTTTAACGTGCCTATGGAAAAAGGAAAATATATTTAGTGACAATAAATGGTATGTAACTGGGATGAAAGAGCAAAATTAAGGACTAAGAAATAAAAGTGGAAAAAACCTCAGAAAATCCCCAGAAGAAAATTTTACAGTGACTCAAATTGTGTCAGCCACTGGCCCATGTGGAACTCAATACAGACTTTTGAGGGAGGATCACACCTATGAAATCTGCTGGATGAGAATACCTTTGCAGAAGAAGTGGCCATTTGGGATATTTTAGACTGAATACAAAGTAAGATAAATTTCTCAGATAAAGATACTACCCTATGACAGATGACAAAGAAATGAATTGGAAGAATCTTTTTTCCCTAAGTTTTATGGGGGTTTTGCATTCGGTTTTGAGACCATTAATCTTTTCTAGACATCTGAATTTTAATTTCTGGAGAGAAGAAGTAATGAAGATATGTGTGTCTTAATCCTGGAATATTTATTCATATACTTTCTGTAATTAGGCAGAGGCTTCCTCATCTCAGACAATGTGGCAACAGAATAATAAGTAGAATATAAATTATAGTTCAGCTCCTGGGATTAGTGGATTCAACTATGCAAATAAAAAAAATGAATTCTCAACACCTGCTAAAGATTTGCATTACAATAAGTAATATTGTAAAATAAGTACCATCTTACTTAAAGCTGATATTCCCATTTCATCTTGATAAAGCAACGTAAAACATATTTATTTTAAAAATTGGCAAAAATCACACATTAACTCAGAAATATGCTAGCATTGAGCAAACAAGCAGCTCTGTTACATTTGACTCTAACTCAGCAAATGTTCACATTTAGCTCTTGATAGGTAGGTCTCCTCTACAGCTAGCTGTCTCTTCATGCTTGGGCACTCCACAAACATGCACACAGGGCAATAAAATGCTTCACTGTACACAGCCTATATGAACTGTAAAACAAATTTAACTCTTTCTATTAACCTGCTGATTTGATTCTGTTTAACACAGCAGTGATGTGTTACACACAGGACTGGTGTGTAATGAAGCTATTTTGCTTTCTCCACAGACACAGCCATGTGATAATAGGGATCAAAATTAAAAGTCCTTCAGTGGGCTTGTATAACTTTCTCACTTGGTCTCCTCATGGGGTTGCTAATTCATTGGCTCATTATTTGTCAAGAAAGCACTGCCCAGTGCATTGGGAAAAATACTGAGATAGCTGTATGTTGCAGAAGCAGAAAGTAAAACAAGAATAAAATGGAAATTGGAATATTAAAGAGAAATAGGATTAGATTTGCTGTTCCACCTAGATAACATTTTGTTTTTTGCTTCCTTTTGCTCTTTTCTTTTTTCTCCTGTGCAACCTGTACTCAGACAAAGAGTAATGGAAACACATAAAACCCTTCCAACAATGCTCACTAGTGGCTCAGACAAGGTGTATTGGGATTATGGGGAAGGATTTTTGGACCTTCTTAAAACACATGGCAAAATAGCTTCTTGGAAGATCATCTCTACTTCTACTCTCTTCTGTGGGAGCTTCCCTTATGCCTCTGAATCCTGTGAGTTCTATCAGTCTGGGTAACAGGGATTCTGCTGGCTCTGAAATGTATAATGGTTCAACAAACTGTACACAAGCAACATTTTTCAAGATAGGCTAAGGCTGTCCCCTTGGTATACTGTACCAATACCGGACCAGATTCTGCTCTCATTTAGAGCAGAGTACAGCCCAAACAATTCTGCTAAAACAGATGATGTTAAATTAATGCCACATTGGTCTAAATAAAAAAGCAAAGTATGTTCCAGTGATTGAGATATGTAAAAGGATTTTACATGCATGCTTGCATAGGATTTTGTGTTTGCTCTCAGATGTCACCAGTATTAACTGCCTACTATTATTCAGCCTGACCAGGAAATCTAGCTTTAGGAAGTGTCATTCCAGGTTGTTCCGCTGAAGATTAAATGGTTGTAAAGAATATCAAGATAAGGAGAAAAAGGGTGCCATGAATATCTGAGTTGAGTGGAAAGAATTTAACAGCTGCAGAGCCACAGGGGAAAAAAAACAGCAGGAAGGTCACAGTTGTTTTTGAGTGTGGGGCAGCTGGACTCATCTATACAAGCCCTGTGAGCATAAAAAACAGCACTCGAGAGCAACTAGAATTTTTCTCAGCTCTGAAAGAAAGTAATTATATTTAATTGAGCAATAAATACAAAGGAATTATTTTAAAACTATATACTAAAATTAATCTATGTGATAGTTTGCACCTCAATTCAATAATTCAAAGTTCTCGCATGGTGCCACTGGCATAAACTAATGTGTTGCATATTTACTTACTTCTTTAAAATATTTATTTTAAATATATGCTCTTTGTATTAATTTAAGAGGTCAACAAATTAACAGGCATTTCCTTAAAAGAGTTTCACTGTATAAGGATTAGTGAAGATATTAGTAGTTTATAATACTTTAACATATTTATTTCTATGTCAGGTATTTAACTGAACTTCTTACTACCATATATAAATCTATGTCCATTATCTTTGTCATTATGTGACATCAGCAAATTATGAAGTACTTAATAATTATTTTTGTTGAAACATCAAGGTTCTGAAATAATTTAATGTTATTAGCTGCTTATTATAGGCACATGGGACTCAGTTTGTGAGATATGGGCCAAAAAGTTTCAATATGCTTATTTGTGCACAAATATAATTCTATCTATTTTTTTTAATCTTTTAATGCTTTTAGATGAAATCCAGTGCTGTGCTAGGTATTTTAGTACCTTGTAGAAGCATTTCTCCATGTTTAGAAACAGCACAAGCTTTTAAATTCACAGATGTAAAACATATATAGATATTATAGGGATATAATAGAGAAACAGGGTTATTTAGTGATTTAATAAACATTTAGTTAGCCCTGAGGGATAAGAAATGTCAAGTGCTAGTGGAAACCAGAGGTACCAAGGGTAGTGTTTAACTCTGAAAACGAAATAAACACTTCAAAATTTCACAGATTCTTCCTTCAGTTAAGTAAACCACGAGAACTGCTGAAACAGTTCAGCCAGAATTATGCTTGCGTGTGTCCAATAGATTTATGATTGGCCAAGAAAACTTAGTTGTACGCACCTAGTAGTGGAGAGAGAACAATACCTTGAGATTCCCATGGAAACAGCATTAAGAGCCAGGGCATTCCCCACTGCACAAAACAATAAACTCTCTGTAATAAGCTTCACTAACTAAGTTTCATGCATTCTATACTAAATGTAATAAATATTCAGATTGCACACCAAACATTTGAAAGTTAGGAACCGCCAGACTTAACTGACCATGTCGTCTTTATTTCCCTGTATCTGGCTATTTTATGACCTAATTACATCCCCCTGCTCAAGGGACCCCTTTTCTTTTCAATCTTGTAAAACTCTACGTACATGACAGACATGAATAATTCAACTGACTTCAACAGTTTACACCCATTTGTAATTGCTTTAGCAAATGAGGGTTGCATTATAAAACTCTGAAGATGCCCAGCAAACAATGCTGATATTTATTTTTGGCTTCAAAATATAGCTAGATGCCTTCTAAATAAAGCTAGATGTTTGCTCTACCACTGAAAACTCCAGTCAAAAAATAAACTTTATTTTCTCTTATAGTCAGTCATTTGTGCACTGTCAGTAAGCCCCTGAAACATCAGCAGCTTTATCATTCTTGCAGTCCAAACTCTGTGACATGTAACATAAGGACTGATATTTTGCATTTACAACATTAATTCTGTGAGCTAGAGAACTGATGATACCATGGAATCGCTTCAAAAGCTGCCTGTTTCCTCTCAAATGTTGTTCTCTGATTTTGTTTGAGCCTGTTACAAAGCTCTTTCCCTTAACATAGATGGGAGCTACACCAAGTCTGTGAAATACCTGCAAAAACGGATAAACCTAAAACAAGTTGAATCATATCCTAAAAGTGATCACTTTTCTCTGTACCCTATAAATTAAGTCCTGGCTAATTAGGCAAGCCACCGTAGGCATATGAAATTATTGCGCACACTTCTTGTGTTTCAAATATTAAAAAGGACCTAAGGGGAAAATGTACCAAACAAGCCAAACGGACAGAAAGAAACAACTCCAAAGAGGGTAAAACAGAATAGTCCATCTACAGTCAGACTATGTGTAAAGAGCTACTCCGTTTTTTCATAGTATGAATAGCCCAGTAACTATCACTCCACTATCACATTTTACAAGTAGATCTGAAATGATTTATAGCCTTTAAGACAGTCTCAAATACCTAGTTACATATCAGCAACCCCCCAGGGTGATTTAAACCAATTCTAGGTTTGTCAGGGAGAATGTCAGAGCATTCTGCTTCTGGTCATCTCTTACAGCATAGTCAAGCCCTATAAGCAAGCTTTCCAAGGGATTAGTAGTTTAGAGTAATTCTGAGACTGCTGCAAACACTCCTAAACTGTGTTCCTCTACCAGAAAAGGTTGGCAAAAGGAAAAAAAAACAAACAAAAAAATCAGGGTAGAAGGAAGAAGGAATGTTCAGAGTGATGGTGTGTGTCTTCCCAAGGGACCATCACATGTGATGAAATAGCTTTCCTGGAGATGACTGAACACCTGCCTGGGAAGTAGATACTGAAATTTTTATTTTTTATTTCTTATGCACACAGGTTTTTCTTTCCCTATTCAATTATTTTTATTTCATCTTATGAATTTTCTAACTTTTCCTTTCCTAATTCTCTCCCCCACCCCACCAGTGAAGGAATGAGCCACGTGGGGGTGAGCTGGCAGCTGGGGTTAACCAAATGACACTTCTTTATCACAGTGATTTATCGGGGGTGCTTGTGGATGAGAGGCTGGACATGACCTGGCAATGTGCACTTGTAGCCCAGAAAGCCAATTGTATCCTGGGCTGCATCAAAAGAAGTGTGACAAGCAGGCTGAGGGAGGAAATTCTGTCTCTCTGCTCTGGTGAGACCCCACCTGGAGTCCTTCATCCATCTCCCAGGTCCCCAACATAAGAAGGACATTGATGTGTTGGAGCAAGTCCTGAAGAGGGCCTTGAAGATGGTCAGAGGTCTGGAGCACCTCTCCTATGAAGACAGGCTGAGAGCTGGGGTTGTTCACCTGGAGAGGAAAAGGCTCTAGAGTGACCTTATTGTGGCCTCGCAGTACCTAAAGGTGGCCTATGGGTAAGCCAGGGAGGCACTTTGGCAAGGGACCTACTCACAGGACCAGGAGGAATGGGTTTAAACTGAAAGAAGGCAAGTTTAGATGCAATATTAGGAAGAAATTCTTTACTGTGAGGATGAGGAACAGGTTGTGGATGTTCCATTCCTGAAAGTGTTCAAGGCCAGGTTGGATGGGGCCCTGAGCCACCTGGTAGTGGAAGGTGTCCCTGCTCATGGCAGGTGGTTTGGAATGAGGTGATCTTAAAGGTCCTTTCCATCACAAACCATTTTATGACTCTATAATAATTACCAAAAGTGCCAAAGACAAAGCCATTTCAAAAATTGTGGTTTTAAACTTTGTGGATGACCTCCATTCTTCACAGGAAACTAGTCACTGCCATGTTTATGAATTTGGCTTTAAAGTGCCCTCAAAACTGATGACTTTAAAATACTTAATTTACTCAACTTTTCTTGCACTCTGAAAGAAAGACAAACAAAAATGATTTCCCCCAATCAGAAATATCACTTCTAATGCTATGTCTGACAAGAAACTACAGAACGGTGACATTGCCATTTGATATAAACTGATATCATTACATCTATTTCAACGAAATACTGCTTTTTTAATACCTGTCACATTACTTCTTGCTGTCCTGGCAAGGACTGAAGGTAACATGGCACATATCAATGTAGTAGTCTATGAGAAGACTAGTGATATTGCATAGCAGGCAATAAAGCTAAAAGGGTCAGCAGGATGATGACCTATCACTTTGCAATCTACTCGATACATCATTCTCACTAATGCCCTGCCTAACATGCTCATGAGACTGAAATTTTCTGCTGACTTTTTTAATTCACAAATTATATATTATAAAATATTATAACGTCCTTGCTTTCAAGAGTCAAAAAGGGAGAGAGGAAAGGAAAGATAAAAAGAAGTGAACACCAGAACGTTTCTGGACAAAGGGAGTTTAGATATGCAGTGCTGAGTCCCACACAAGATTCACAAATATAAACAACATATCTGTGCAATACATTATCAAGTAATAGCAGAAATTTGATCAAAAGATTACAATGGCAATTAATAATGGTTTATATTATTCCGAACAGGTCAGACATTATTTGACAAAGCAATGATATCAGCATGAAGATGAACTCTACTGAGAAAAAAGGTATGTCTTCAGGATGACCTCTAAGCCAAGTCAATTGTCTGAAAGAGTTAGTACAATTTAGTGCTCTGAAGTCATTTTTTATGTAAAGATGACTATTAGAACAATTCAGTATCAATGAATGCTGCCCTGGCTAGAAGTGCATATTTTAGGATCTGCAGTTCAGAGTAACTTCAAAGAATAAATTAATCTAAGAACTTCATACTGAAATCAGAGGAAAACCTGTAATTAGAACAACCTTTGAACATACTTGTTTCACCCTCCCTGCTATGGTTACCATAAGAATCCATTATTACTGTGTTCCATATCTCCCTTCCTAATATTTCTTATTAAAATGGATGTTGTGCCATCTTTTGAAGTTACTTTAAAACAAAAATTCAACAGAATGTTAACTCTTTATTTCTTTATTTTTAGTAAAGCTTACGTGTAGTAACTTACATATTTTAACACATCTGATTCATATAGGAGAGTAAGGTTAGCTAACGAAAGAAGGAAGAAGGGGAAGAAGGGAAAGAAGAACAGGAGGAGGATGACAAGGAGGAGAAGAAAGTCCCTACATTGTTCCTCCAAGCCAACACCTGACACTGCCTTAATAGCACAAGTAACTACTTGTAATCTAAGTTTCATGACTGCAAATGCATAGGTAAAGCCATTTTAAAAGATTATTAGAAATAGGAAATAACATTCTAGTGACTTATCTCTTGCAACAATACTGTAAGAAATGTCTCTAAATACATCCTTCATGTTCTCCTTCACACTTTGAAATTTTCTCTGCTGTTCTTGAGCAGCGACAGAAGGCAGGATGGGATCTCCATGGTGGAAACCACAAGGGTGAGTTGACAGAGTCAAAGTCAAGAAAGACAATCTAGAAATCTGAGAGACTGTAATAAAATTTCAAGAAACACTCCAAAAAGTGCAAAAATGAATGCAAGGAATTGCACAGTGGAAGACTATTTGGGCTTTCTGAACAACATGATTTTTGTCATAGAAATCCTGCAATTCTCATCAGCTAAGTGAAAGGTTCCATTTGCTTATCAGTTCACATATTCCACGGAGGTTATCCGAGCTTCAACATCTCTGAGTGTTTCCTACCTGTCAGGGAAGGCTAACGCAGATAACACATCAAAGGACCTGTGCAACAGGACCTTGCAGTCTCCACTGCTAAACAGTGTCCCAGACACAAGAAACATGGGACATGTGAACCTCAAAGTTCATAAAGTCTTCCTTAACCAAGGAAATTGAAAGATGGACAGAGAAAGGAACTGGGTATAGTGCAGCAATTTGGTGAGCGACTTAAAGAAAAAAGAGGAAAAGTTAATTTTAATTTTTATTCAATTTACAGAACACTAATGTTAGAGGAGTAATTGTAGAGGAGGATGGTACCAAAATAAAATTTTTCGGAGTGAGTGAAACAGAGCATCTTACTGCCTCATTTTACCTGAACATGCCTGAACAGCTGTATTCTTGTACTTCACTGAGCTCACCTCATTACTCTAAACGGATCCTTATCACTGTATATCGCTGTAATTATTTTTTAAAATTTATATTCAGAATGGCTTTTACATGTCTTCCTTGAGCTCAACATGAGGTGAATGACAGAAAAGTCAGGCAGGATCCATTTTATTAACTGATGTAAAAAGATTAGGTCCTAGATATTAAGCTTTTACAGCGTTTCTGAGTCCTGTTGTTCTGCACTGGTAACAGAGCACAGACTCTTAACTCTTTTGCCATGGACCAAGTACCAAAAACATAATAAATTATTGTGTTCATACTAAACTGCTTTTGTATACCTTGTGTGAAGTTATGATTTTAAATAAGATATCAAAACTAAATACGGAAAAGAAACAGCCATCTGCAGGCAGTTCCTAATTCCATGGCTATCTTACTGTTTTCTTTCTTCCAAGAAAAAGGATATTTGAAGATACTTTACCGATGTGTACAATTTGGGCTGCAAACTGGAAATTTTAAAGACTTTAAAAAATTGTTTGTGCTGCTGCCTTGACTTAAAAACAAAGCCAGAATTTAAAAATCTAGTCCATTGAGAACAATTCTGAAGATACTAAGCAAAATATAGGGGTAAATTTTCCCAGGAGTCTAAAATGAATGTTATTCATAGCTTTCTATTTTTAAGATAACGTAAGAACTGATCTCTGTCTTTCTACTCAAAGAGCTTTAGAAATCAAGCCAACACTGCAGGCAAACTCAGCAGACACACTCCACCTGGAGTTGGCAAATAGGTTGAAATCACATATATATTTCTTAATTATATTAGTGCTACCTGTTTTTACAGGATTTAATAGCATCTGACCTTATTAATTCCCATTTCTATTATATATTCATTGAGAGTAAGTGTCACAGCTTCCACTTAAGAACGAGAACCTCCACAAGATTTCTCTTCTGATCAACCAACTTTGGTGACTGAAAGGTTCACTTCACAGCTCCCAACTTTTACTTTGATGATACAGAAGCAGAACCACTAAATTCAAAAGGATAGCAACAGAAGCAATGATTAAGCTTTGTAGCTCAGGAAAATGTGCTCTTGCAAAATATGACCTTCCCTTAGCTACTGACTTTCTTTCGCCGTGGTAGGTGAAATGCAACTCAGTTCAAATGCAGCTCATAAATACGTTAGAGACAAGTCATAATAATCCCTCATGAGATATCAGTAGAAATTTATTCAAATTCATCCAATTAAGAAAGAAATGGGACTGTCTGATTGATGATAGAATATCCAGGTCTTCCAATACTCTATCCCTCTGTGACAAAGGGGATAATTCAAACATTCTGTCTTTTATTAGCCAGCAAAAAAAAGGCGGTTAATTTTTTAATTAATTAACATTTTTAACTCTGACCACATTACCTCCATGATAAGGAAGACTCTAAAGGTAAATGCACGAAAACTGCAGGGAGTGTGGAGGAGGGTAGCAATTCACTATCTTTTGGGAATTCATGTTGGGATCTGGGCCACAAATTCTCTTTAGAATATTAGAAATACCAGTTGAACAGCAAAGGAAATAAAAATTTGAAAGGTGAAAAACCTCTATCAACTTCAGGTCTAAAAGCTTATATGTAAATCTGACAAAATAATTTCTCATTCCAATCAATGAATAGTAAGACAAGATCAGAGTTTGGCTGAGCAGCCAACAGAACTAATTTGGTTAACAAAAAAATAACCAAAACTAATTATCTGGTTTCCAAAAATATCCTGTCCAGTTACCCAGGCAATATAGAGATGCAGCACAAGTGAGAGTTTTTTAAAAAACTTTTTGGAAAGGTAACTCATAGTCTCTGAATTCAGTATTTCTTTCTTACCTGTAGCCTATTGGCTGGAAAAAAAAAATAGCATTAGGAAGTGATGGTACTTTTGAAGTACAATCTAGTAATATCTTTTCTGCTTACAAATTTTGTACTTTTCAGCCAATAGCCACACTCTTAGACTATTTGAAATGGAAAGAATAATCCAAATACAAGGAATGTGAATATGATAGTTAGCTGGTCAAGGTGAGTAAAGTGAAGAATTCACATGTTCTTCTGTACAAAGCGAGGTAAATTTTGGCCTATGTGACAGGAATGGCTACTATAAAAGCCTTACAATGCTGATGGTCTTTTTCAATACAGCTGGGCTAAGAGCTCTGTGTTTCTATTTGCACACAGATTTAAAAAACTGTAGTGTTGAAAGATGTATGCAGAGTGATTATTGCTAACTTATAAGTAGGTTCAACATATATTCACAGGGAATATTATAAAATAAATTTCACTTTAATGACACCATGTTAGCCCCATCACTGTTTAATTCATTTTATGTACAATAACAAAATTATTATGACCTGGTGCAAACATGTAAAAATGGCAAGAACCTGTAAAGATAATTTATTGTGGAGCAAAAAGGGTGGAGATACACAGTAACAAAACTAGAACACTTTAAAATAATAGCATAAATGTTTCTGGCATCATATAGTTGGTTTGGGTTCGGTTTTTTTTGCTATTCTTGTTTTACTGTCATTACTGTAAATAAATATTTATTGTGAGGCAACAGATGTCTTCTAGACTTTTGGGTAAAATCTGTATTTGGGATGTAATTGAAGGTGTGGACAAAAAAGACTGAAATTATATTTAAAACTTCAAATGTTCTTTTAGTGATATTTTTAAATGAAATTTCTCCCAAAAGAAGAAAACATGCCAGACTCATGTCTATACTGTTAGAGTGAACACACATGGTTCCATTTGCTGGCACTGAAACCAACTGGATAAAAGTAGCTCTGTACACATGGTTATTCTCCTTTACTCTCCAGAAGAGAGCAGCTACCTCCATACTGCCCATCAGGAATGATCCCAAGCCTGTGCTAATTCCCAGCCTGTATCTGGGAATTGCAGTGAGAAAAGCTGGGTGGCAAGGACCAAATCTCTGCCAGGAACCACTGTAAGGATCTAACAGTAGAAAAGATTGTGGCTATGTCCTCATGATATAGTCCCTCAAAGGTCCAATTCAATAATATAGAAATTGTCCACATAGACTATATAGCCTATATAGGTTATAGAGAGATTGCCCATACCAATTCTGAACATGAAAGCAGCCTTCTTTTACAAATCTCCCATTATCTGCATCTTCTCCTCAACCAGCCTGCACTTCTCAATTCATACTGGAGGATGAATATTATGGTAGGATAGAAATGGCTTACTTCTAAAACAAGTGGGCTTACAAACTCCTATATTCCTGAACTTCTTGAATATTTATAGAGAGAAAAATATTCTGCCCAAGCAGTAATTTAACATCCACAACTCTTTCCAAGAAGGTAACTGAAAGTTGTGTGTAAGCAGCTGATACTTCCATACTCTTTTTCTGAAGTAAAACTATACAAAGCCCAGATCATGACTGCTTGATATATCAGTCAAGAAGTAGAACACGCAGAGAGAAGGAACTTGTGTTGAGTGCATGAGCCTGATAAACAAACATCTCTTGGACAAGACAGTCCTCCTTTCCTGAAACATTTGAGAATGTAAGTGAGCTAAAACCCCACTACTGAATTGAGGACGGGAAAAAAGAGTTTGCCTTCAGACAGAAGCAGTGGCATGTATCTTTTTGTCTTTTCATACCAATTCAGTATTTCCCTGATTTCTAACAACAATAGTAAAAAAGGAGTTGTGGTATGAGCGTTAGTAACTCATCACCATGCATAAACAAATACTACCTTAAAAAACACAAATAATGAACCCATGACACCTACGCCTAGAAACCTGAAAAGTTAGACTATTTCTCCTTATGCTTTTTAATTACCTGCAGACAATATGCAATATTTTGTATTTTTTATTCATATAATGAGCATAAATTATAAAAAATATAGCTCTTTTATGACATCTTATTTTTAAATTTTAATAAATTTTCCTGATGATCTTTATAAACATATTTCTAAAGTTCACGATTCCTTTAATTTAAACACAACAGGCCCATATCCCTTGCTGACAGACATGATTTTCTCTGAAGTCTGAAAGACTAAACAGCAAAACAATCTTGCAAGCACTACCAGAACATGACAGAAGGCAAGAAAAAAGGTTTTATGAAACTTGAAAGAATTTACCTTGACAAGAAGTCTGTGAAAGAGAGACGTACTGGATACCCATGGCGTATGATTTTGACCATGTCTAGGACACCAATATACTGCAGTTGAGCAGACACATAAAAATTGTCAAAAGTATCTGGCAACTTGGAGTTATTAGGCTTTATACAATGAACAGAATGTGG
Organism: Oxyruncus cristatus; assembly: GCA_013399855.1. Taxonomy (NCBI): domain Eukaryota; kingdom Metazoa; phylum Chordata; class Aves; order Passeriformes; family Cotingidae; genus Oxyruncus; species Oxyruncus cristatus. Next base: position 1,261,237 of record VXAY01006440.1, on the reverse strand, counting down.
TGTGCAATTCTGCAGCTTCCCAATAATATCTGCAAGTGATTTCTGCAGGGGGAAAAAACCAAACAAACCAATTATCAACCATTCTTGCGCAGCACAGGCTCAACATCTATGTTATTCCTAACTTTTTAACACCATTTTCTCAAAAGAGCTGAATGTCCATGCAAGTGGCTTTCTCAACCATATGATTTTGCTTTCTTCTGCCGTAATCGTAAAGGCTAATCCTGCCTTTAAAATGTCTCAGGATGTTTTTGTGAATTTCTGTCCATAAGATGTTCACTGACCCTGAGCTGTACTGCCACAGTGGTTGGGCCCCCTCGTTCCAGCCTCTGCAGAAATGAGGATGTTCCTTTCTTTTTCAACAGCTGTGGAGAAAAAAAAGCACACAGACAATACTTTCATCTCAAGATGGGCAGTCCACATTCACTTTCCTTGTTACACAATTTACCAACAAAGGCAAACATTTATACCAACACTATGGTATAGATAACATTTGAGCTTCAGAAAGAAATGGGAAAGTGGATAAATATCCCTAGGTATCTGCAGAACCATGACTGGTAAGAGAGTTTTTATTTCAAAAGCAGTTGTATATCATTGGAAAGATAAAATACCTTTTAAAAAATATTGGGCAAAACAATGTGATCTGGAATTGTTTTGCAGAAGCAGGACTTGTGCAGATAGCATCCCATACAGTCTGCCTATAAGAAGTGTAATTCTGTAACACTCTGAAAAAGGGCCTCGTCTTTGGTAGATGTTTAAGTGAGTAAATAGAAGAGTGCAGACCTTGGAAAAAAATCTTGATGGCAAAACAATAATATCTTAAAAAACTCTTCTCATTTCTTCCTGCGCATGTGAATGCAGTTAACCTTTTACTTTTCTTTCTTAACACATTTTCACCCATTATAGCCATAAATTGTCAATAACTTCCTATCTCATTAGAACCAATATTATCCTATACATCAGAATTGGGAATGGAGAACAAATTTATTTTTCACTGTTCTACTTCCTAACTTTGAGACTAAAAGGGAAATAATCATCCTAAAAGTCATCCCAGAATTTAGAGGCTTTTGTTAAGCTTTCTACAGAAAGGCTGGCAAAATTATTGCATTCCAGGATTTGGCAAAGTTCTTAGATTTAAGCCTCCTTATCAATGACAGCCTTTTCACCTCTGACTTTTCCATTGCCTTTTTCAGTCCACTTTTTTACCCCATAAAAATCCCTTTCTATCAAGTCAGCATGTTCTGGACTACTCCTTTTTCCAGTTCTATCAAAAAAAAGTACATTTTCTCAGCTTGGCCTGCTCAAGCCAAGTGCCATTAAAAATATTGCAGTGTAAGCAATTCTCTACTCACCATGTTAAACTTTGGAGGGTTTTTCTATTTCAAATGTCACTTACTAGGAGGCAATAAGATTCTAAAGGCAAATTCATCCCTAACTTCAAAAGTAGATCTTCTTGTTCCAGATCTTCTCATAAAAAGAACCACTAGCATGCCAGTGATACTTCTCAGTTAAAGTTTACAAAATAAGTGAGGAATATAACTAAAATAGAATTTTCTCCACCTAACAGATATGCTTCCTCTTAACAGATAAAGTCACTAATTCAAGATTGTTTCCTAAGTTAGTGGGAGAGCCAGCTTTAGATGCTGAAGTTCCTGCCTGCTGTCCTGTGTTACACACTTCTTGGTATGGGAAAGAAATATTTGCTTCAGAATGGGGGAGAGAAAACAAAGGAAAAAAGGCAAAGACAAAAAATTAGTTTTGTTCAAACTCTCCAAACTTGGACATCTTCAATTTTCAGCTATGTACTAAGGAAAAAGGCTGTATCACCAAAATGGTACTTCTCTATTACCCTCTAATATACAGCTTTACATTGGAAAATCATGTACCTCTACTCTACAGAAAAGAAAAAAAATACATGTACATTTGTAATCTCTGTTAGGAAGCTGAAACCTCCCCCTAAAAAATTTCCAGACTTCTGCTCTATGAACTCTGAAACACACTGACTCTTCCAAAGTAAGCGAGGGGAAGAGAAGAGGGCCAAAATATGCACCAGGAAATGATGACAGAAATACAAGGGAGCAAGAGCTGATGTGAGCAAGAGCTGTGAGAATATCAATGAAGATATATTTTATTTGAAAAGGGGACATGGTCTTCATAAATCACAGAGACTTGAGCTGGCATCTCCAAATTCCTATGACTCCTCATGTGCTCCAAAATTCTGGCCAGCTAGTAGATCGGTTCATGTCTGTCTTAGGATGGATGCACTGTTCTCTTGGATTCTACCATGCTAGAGTTGTTAGCTGAAAGAGGTAAACTATCCTAACTTGTGACAGAGTGCTCAAAATTAAGGAGCCATTTATGGAAAGGTAAACAGGAAGATACATGGCCATACAGAGAGACATTCATAGTTAATATAACCTAGCAATTAGCTAGGATTGCAGTGAAAACAGGAGGGGAATCACAGCCAAATCCTATTTGACTTCTAAAGTATCTAATTCCATTCCCTGGATACAGTGGAGTGTAGATGCCCATACATAGCAACATGACAACCTTCCATTTCATGTTTCTCTCTGCCTACAGTATGATGTATGTTGTAGCTCAAATTTCAGACATTAAAGGAATGTCAGTCAGGTTGATAATTTTTGCCTTACTGTCCCTCCGTCTCCCCCTCCCCTTTTAACATTTTTTCCTCCCTTTGTTGCCTTTACCCACAGGATAAACTCCAATAAAGATGCATATAATATATAACATATAATAATTTTATTTCTAAGTTGATAACAAAAAGCCCCTTGCATTACATTTCCAAGTACAACAACAATAAAATAACAAAGTCAACATTATTCCAGTCCATCACAGTGGATTTTCAAGGATATAATGGAAAAGAGGAGGAACTGTTGTAACAGCACAGTGACAGATGCAAGGTTGATCCACAAAAGAATTTGAGTACTTACCTACTTCCAGCTCCTGCATTGGGTGCCTATTCCAAAATAACAAGTGTCTCTTTTTTGCTGCTGGAACAGTTCAGATACCTAAACTTCTGCTTCAGTCCTGCATGGCAGCACATTACCTTGCTCAGGTTAGGCCAACTTAGTATCTACAAACTAAGTGGTGTTCTGTCTCACCTGCACAGCTCTTCTCAAAGCCTACCTTTGAGAAGTCAAGCCATCCTTGTCTCCAGGGGCAGATGAAGGATGAAGTTCTTCCCACCTTCCATCTAATACCTAAAGGTTTAGAGCATTCTCACTGAATGTGAAATTTCTGAATGTTATCATGCTTCCCAAAGGAATTGAATGTCTTCTATCTCTCAAGAGAGTAAGTCCAGGTTAAAAGCTATTCTGGTCAGGTCAAAACCAACACAATTTCAGAGATCCCAACTGTGCAGTGTTTTCCTCTGGCTTGATTAGGCTTCTAACTTAGATGTGCTTTTCATACTTCCTTCCATGTATGGGACAAGGATCTTCTTCACATCCTTAGGAAGCTTCCTCTAGGAAGCTGTTACTATAGTGGAGAGGCACCTAAAAGCACCTTGTAATGCCTCAGCTGTTTGTTAAATATAGCATTAAACCAACACCACTCACTTCAACTTTTTTCCACTGAGATTACTGACAAGAACAGTAGTCAGGAATTATGCTGAAATCAGCAGGGGAACTATAAGGAAAGTCCTATTGCTATTCTATGGATGTACTTGCATAAAGCCTTCCACAATGACACATGAGAGCAGGCTCCCTAATCCCATGACAGAATCAATTTTATGCAGCTGTAAGCCAAAAATAGAGTTGTAAGATTCAAGAAGCCTGGCGAGGCAGCTGATGCATTGTGAGAACTGCTTGCTTCTCTTCTAGAAGGAGGAATTCCAAAGCTCTGTCATGAATGGACTCCCAAATCGCATTATTTCTCTTCAAAAGAGAGATGTTCCACGTGACATGAACAATTAATTTTCTGATAGTCTCCAAAGTTTCCCTCTTACTCCCCCTGCTTTTGTTTTTGGTTGTGGTTTGTTGTTATTTGTTTGGGGGTTTTTTAAACTTTTTTGGCTGACTTAGCTAGCAGGAAAAGAGACAAGTTTAGAAAAGGGGAGAGTTTGATTTGATTTCAAATTGACTGGGAAAATTTATATATGAGTGACCATTTGAAATAACAATGTTTGCCAAAATGTAAAGAATTGATCTTCATACAAAACCACACAAACTGTCTTTTTCAAACCAGAAATCTTCTCAGGTTGACACAATAAAAACATTAAAGTTTTATTTTTGCACTTCCTACATCTTAATTTACTCAACTATTCACCATAAACTCAGTCAAGGAGACAAAACACAGAAGAGTTCCCATACAGCCAAAAAAGCAGTAATATTGCATTCACTGCTAAGCCCTGGAACCATGAAATCATGGAAGGATTCAGGCATGAAGGGACCTCATCATCTTGGCCAACCTTCTGCTCAAAGAGTCCAAGAAAGAGATGCTTGAACCAGAATTATTAGTGTTGGTAAATTAGAACCTGTTCCCACTTTTCCTACTTTACTGTTGATATTAAATACCAAATTATTTTAGCTTAATGACTACAGAGGACGAAGACGAGAACAAGATGATTTCAAAAATGACAAAATAACAGAAAAATCTTCAAGGAGCAAAGAGCAGAAAGAGTCCTAAATTCTTACCTTGCTGAGCTCAATGTATTTTTTTGTTTCTCCACTTGCACCGACTACAGATGGTTTTCTACTCAGCAAAGCTGCTTTACACCCTTTGATTTTAAGGGAATGATATGGAGGAACAAGTGACCCAGTTTGTGTCAGTTTGGATTGGAACAATTGATTGATGACTACATTTTCACTAGCTGGAAATAAAGAAAGGAATTCATGAAGATAAAATAGTTAAGTAGTTAGACAATTATCTAATTAGTTGGAAAATTATATATATTGTGTTTGGAAGTAAAATGACATACAGTAGGAGAGAATTAAATAAATAAAATTAATGGACAAATAATAAATTATTATGATAGTTATCAAACAGCATTCAATATTTAAGGATAATAACAGCATTTTTAAACATATTTAGATCCTGTGCTGAACAAAAAGATGGCATAAACCAAAACTTTTCAGACTGTGATCTGTCTAAACTTAATCACTTATGTGATCACCACCTCTGAATTTATTTCCATTACAGATTCCCAATTTATCCATCTATTAAAGCAATGTAAAAGATGAGTTCTGCAACACAATTTTCTAACATGTAGTATTTAGAAACAATGAAGGTCCTTGACAGAAATAAATTATAGACACTCATTGCCCTAAAGAATTATATACACACAAAATATGACATTAAAAAAAGCCCCAAAATGTAAGGATAGAACCGTAGCAAATTGTGTCAACATTTCTGTACATCAAGACCATACTTAAAAACATCTACAGAGAAAAAGCAATGCCATACATACATATCACTATTTATACAAAATAAATACACTTCCAACAGCTGTTCTTAAAGTTTTAAGATTACTTAAAATAGTAAGATAGTACTTTATCCTAATTTCAGTCAAATTCTCCTTTATGAGATTATGGGCACAGGGTTTTTAACATGAACACGATAATTACATGTTGCTTGTACTGCCACATCATCAATAAGCATTAAGAACCTGTTATGTGATACATCCTTAACCATCCTGAATCCCTGTTACATTTTTTTTTGAGAACTAGCAAACTGGCATTATAATCGCACCCATCATATGAATAAATAAACAAAAACCAGAAAGAAGAATGGGATATGCATCACCAATAATAATTTAGCAAAACAAGTAAAAATCTTCAGTTTTCCCTTTATTAACTGCTTAAAGGTATATTACCAGATGCTTAAATGCAATAGATTTGTTTTCCATTTCCTGTGGAGATTACTATTCTTTACTTAACAAGAACAATAAGATTATGAGAAAGATAGTGAAGCAAATAAATCAAATTATTTCAGCACAATCAGTGGACACCAACCTCCATGCGTTAAATGTAACAAGTAGGATTAGGAAAGGCATAAAAATTATGTCTTTCAAATTAAGACAGATAAATCCTATGTCAGTAGTGTATCCTGATTTATTTGTCAGATCAGGTATGTTCTACATTCTTACACAGATATGCAAGTTATTTTAATGTTCTCATACTTAAAAGTTTTGATTAAGGAAACTAAATTCAATGAAAATCAAAAGAAGCATGCATTAAAGGTATACATCTACACAATGTATGAAACTGACCCTAAAGGAAACTTGTCCCTGACAATCAATAGGTTTGAAGCCTAAGTCACTTAAAAAAGAAATAGCCCTGATATGATTTACATGTTTGTAAATAGTCTGCCTGCAGAATTTTTCTATTACTTATAATTGTTATTATGACTTCTGAGTTGGATATACACTCCACCTCAGCATATCAAACCTTTTATGTCCAATCCAATCCTACATTATTCCCTTTTAACAGTTGCATAGCTAATTACACAAAATGGCAATGAAAGAGAAAAAGGAGACTATGTGAGAGAATGGAAGAATGCTCTCTCTTGTAGAACAAACTGGAAGTTGCCATATCTTCTTAGACTCTTTGGCAGATTATCATATAAATTCCAAGTAGTGAGACCTGGAATGTTTCTAAAACTACAATCAATAGGCTTATATTCAAGATCATTTCTTCCATTTCTGTTTTCATTCTGAATGCACACTGTTTGTCTTTAACATGAATCAATTATTTTACTAGGGAGTTTGGTTAATTTTACACAAAAATTGCTAAAACCCAGTACATTGTAACAGGAAGGCTGATTTGTAAGACAAATATGACCTTCAAAAGACCTTTATTTCTATGGAAAGAAATATTAGTATGTAATTTATTACGTGAAAGACACTGCAGTGGTTGGAGACAAGACAAATAACAATGGCACACTGACATTTCTGTGAGGAAAGTGTTTTGGAGTTTTTTTTCACAGAAAGGGGAAAGTTTTTTATTAATCCAATTACGAATCATTAATTAATAAATTTGGTTGCATTATTATTATTATTACGCATAATTATACAACACACACAGGCAAAGGCCTTAAATTTTGCATTTCAATGGACATTTATATCTATTCACTGAAAAATATGAGAACGCCCACAAGTTCCTGCTTTTAGAAAGGTATTTAAGCAGTGCAGCACATTCCACTGCAGCCTCTATGATTTTGGGAGCCTAATTTTGTTTCCCTATTTTCTGGGTTTTATTTTTGCTTTAATTCATATCCACAGTTTTTCGTAAGTCATTCTTATCTATCATACTATATCTTCTTGTTCTTTACCTCATATCATATCACATCAAATGATGAAGATGCTTTATGTTCCTGAATTCTAAAAGCTTTTAAAATAAGAGCAAATTTCAAACAATCCATACATACTTCAAATAAATGAGGGTGACTTTTTTTTTTTCTGCGAATAAAATATATATAAATGTCTCTTAAAACTAAAATGAAAATTAAAGTCAAGTCATAATATCTTGATTTCTAACAACAACAGCAACCACAAAACCATTTACTTACTTTTCATTACAAATACGAGATTTTGTGAAAGGGAATCTTTATTTTTTTCTATCGCACCAGCAATTTCATAAGTAACCTATAATAAAATATTATGACATCATTAGTAATGACCAATGCATCTTGTAAATATCTTAAAGCAGTAGAAATGAAGCTATGGTATTTTTCTACTGAGCAGTTAAAGACTGGCACCAGACAGCGTCTTTTGGCATTTTCTTAGTGCCAACAGCATTAATCAGAATAACTGGTTGTTGAACACTGTGTACCTCTGAAAGTATACACAAATTTCATCAGACTGATTCTGAAACATTTCCACAGGGCAAAACTGAGTCAAAAACATACTGTAGAGCAGGAGACAGTGACCCAAACATCACTTTCCCTGTAGGATAAGAAAGTCACTCCCAGATCACAGATCTCCTTGTCAAAGGGCAACTGCCCACACCGACCACGAAAAAGCACTCACGGAGAAATTTGAGTCCCAGCTCACACTCAAGACAAGATCCAACCATTGATATGTCCTTTGGAGGCAAGTTCAGTCCACAGGTTATATACAAATCCTATTTACCTTTCTAAGAACTACGCACATAAGGATTTTGGGTCACCTCAATTGCTTGATGTCACGATTTCATGAACAGACAGTTGGACTGTCACTGCATCTATAAACTTTAACACATGTGGTGGGCACTCTGAGAAGGAGCAAAATGGGAGGTTCTAGCCAGAGGTTCTGAGGGTGCATCCAAAATTAAGAAATATAACCAAACATATGTTTTAATGTTGAACCCACCCCTGAAAACACTTTACAGAAACAGAGCACCGAGACAAGAAGAAAGCAGTCACTCAGCCCAGTTGTTTTGTTTTTCTTTCACTTTGTATGGTGATGGAAGAAAAACAACTACTTAATTTACAGGCTTTAGATATACACAGCCTTTGTTTGCACAGTAATAGAACCTAAAGGGAATTTTTAAGTTAAAAAGGAAGAAAATTATAGATTGCAGTACCTCCAGGATTAGGCAGGTACTTAATGGGAAATTTTTAAAATACACTTTGATTTTATTTACCTTAGGACTATGTTTCTATCTAAAGCCTTCTTTAATTTTTTTATTGGATCTATATCCTAACCCCCTTAGGTATTTGGGGAAATGTTATCCTTGGACGTTTAATAAAGCTGCAAATATATAATTAAGATCAGTAATACTAATCAGTGCATTAATTTTCCGTTGGGTCATTTGAAAATTATTCAATGCTATCTAACTCACAAAAGAGATTATATGACTTGTATGTGTATAATCTGTTAGAGTGGGTGATTGCCAAATTATGTAATTAGTGTGGCATCTGACATGAAAAAAGTGTAACAATAGAATTATGGTTCTTTTCCATGACAGATGCAATGTTATGTAATTTTCTAATTGCATTTTCTAAGAACATACAACATACTTAGCAAACTATTAGAATAATTTAAGTATACTATTAAATGCTTTCAGTGTACTTAATATAAATGTTTTACCATACTGGTCCATAAAAGGTAATTAACAGAAGTTATTTGACAAATCCATAATGCCGGTTCCTAATTGAGTATCTTGGGTTTTGATTAAATCAGAAGAAGAGAGTTAGTAGTGGTGGGAGGAGTTGGTAAGTACAGCAGTGGGAGATACTATATTATGATTAATTGCCTAGATTGAAAAAGGGAGACGTTTCAGTATTGATGCTGGTATCATACATCACCAACTTCTAGAACCATATTTGTAAGACATAATATCACATAAAATACATAAAAGTTAGGAGGATTCCCTTTTATGAAGAAATTGCTAACTCTCTAAGTTTTCCCATAGACTTGGTAAATTAATTCACTGCCTAGAAACATGAAAACTGTGAAATGACACGCTAGGGTTCCATATTCATTGTCAGTCCCACAGAAGAGAAAAAGAAGTAAGGACTCTTCTAGCTGCCAGTGTTGTTAATTTAATCCTGCTCTCATCAGAGATGCCAAACTACATACCAACTAAAGCACATATATTTCCCTCAGTTTTCTTCCATGGGGTTTCTAAAGCTAACCTGGTCAAAACTCTGCATTGGTTGGCACTCAAGCACAGTAGATAGTTAATTCTGGGGAGACAAAATCCAAACAAATACTATATGATTCAGGCGGGAACTGTGGCCTCACTTAGATCATGATCCAGTATTATAAAATGTATGCCTTATTGTCACTTCTATATATTGCAGCTGTTTGCTTTATCTTGCTTTACATAATAAACTTTTTGGGTAGACAGTATGCAAACCCACATGTCTGTTAACCAAAGAAAGTAAGATCTTTAGGTATTATCTGAATAGTTGAACTAGTTTTATAAAAAAAAAGAAAACAGTGTGCAGTTCCACATTGAATTTTGTTTCATTATAAGAGATTAAAACAAGAAATGGCTTGGATTTGCTTTCCTTCTTAATTTAAGTTCAAAAAAGGAAGAGAGCTTAAACTAAGCACAGTGGTAGTGGGGATGGCCAAATATTCACCTAGTCATGAATATTTAGGGAAAATTACTGAGGAATACTTCTAGTCTGTCAGCCACCAGTTCCCCTCTCAGCTTTCAGGGCTCTGCCCATGAGGGAGCCCTTGACCTGCAGGCCTTATCTCATCTTTGTGTTTAGTATCTCTTTACTGGTGTTTCCTCCTCAAGCCTCTGTTTCCAGAACTCATTAACATTTCTGGCATCTTTAACACGCTGTGTCACGAAGCTTCACTAATTAATAATATATATAAAAAAATTTACTTGTTTTGAAATTGCTTTCTGGTTGTTTAACATAGCCTAGCTGGTTTTAATATCATCAGAACTAGATACGAATAGGAGGTAAAAAAAAACCCCACCCAGAAAACAGGAGGTACACCAATTGTGCACAGAGCTAACTTTGGGAACTGCACATTCCTCTTATCTTCTTACATACTCTTGCCTCTTTGCTTCATTAATTATCTTCATGCCCCAAAATCAGTAGATTGTACCTCTTCTCTTCTGAAGTATCCTCTGTCATAACATCTGACTGAGGTAAAGAATTTTCTCAAAGTTTATTGGATTTCCCAATACACTTTATCAACAGGACCACCTTTACACATGTTTTCCATCAATTCCTTAAGACACTCTTTTTTTTTGTAAATAGTTTTTATATCTTCTGATAGGTCAAAAGCACTCATGGCTAATGGTAAATTCAGCAGGAACCCTAAAACAAGCTAGGAAAATGCCACCTGGAATATTAGGAATGATTTGTCTGCATTTGCAGTTAAAAGGGAAAATTTTACTATTTTAATAGCAGAATGTAACACAGAAACTCATGGTTTTGAATGTGTTGTAAATTTTAGTTAATAAGAAAATCATCAGTTCATGTAGTAAAAGGAAAATTTTTGAGAATAAATATATTCTCAAGGACATTTTCATTGCACAAATGGTCACTTGTAGTTGTTAATTTTCTGTCAGTGCTTAAATGTGAGTGACAGAATGACATTTTGAAACAAGCAAATATTTATAAACAAAATAGGAGGGTGGAGGGAAGTGTTTAATTATTTTTTCCTGTAAGTAAAAGTCCCAAATCAAGTCAACTTAAAGGAAGAAAGAGAGAGAGAAAGGGAGAAAAAGCACGACTATTCTGACTGCATGAAAACCAGAATCAGTCAAGTAACCTTTACAAGCCTCGGTACTATAGATTAGACTAGATTGACTTGATTGTTATGTCTGAGGATTCAGCCTGGGGGAAAAAAAGAGTAAATGAAAGCATCTTTATTGATTAATGCAACTCCTTTGGTCTTTTGATTTAGAGGTTCAGTTTCAGAGTCTGCCTGGGATACATAAGGCATTTCAGAGAAGACTGCCTCAGTGACGGTGAGCTGACAGCTGAGAGGCAGTTTTGAAATGCACGTACCTGAGAAATGGAACAGACATCGATCTGCACTTTAAGGACATTATGTGCATGTGTTTATAGAGCAAAGAAGTTGGTCTTTAGGTCTGATTGGTTTATTACAGTAGTATAAGTCAAAACAGTGGCAAGGCAAACAGTGACAAGGGGCTTATCCAATTTGTGAATTCAAGTTTAATTTAAGCTACAGAAAGCTTAAATTATGACAATCTATTATTCAGATTACAAGAACAACAGGGAAAATAGTTAATTATCTCTAATACCAGCATGTTAAATATCACTATTAGGTAAAGCTGTGTCTCTTAGCATTATGCTAAGACAATATATTTCAGATTTACTTATTGATATGTTAATTCTTCCATAAAGTTTTAAAAAATAAAAAACTTTGTTTTCTTGAGAAAATTCAATGATAGAAATGCTATTCTTCAAAATCATGATTACTGGTACATCCAACAGTTCAAAGATACAATTCATGTGAAGCCCCTCATTACATGAGAGCCTGCAAGGTAAATATTAACGTTATCTTAGTACACCTTTAACTGCTGGTCAGATGCACCCATAAAACACTTTGCTCCCTCAAGGCAGGCTTGCAAGGTGAGTGTGGAACCAGTGTGCCCCTTCTCTCACAATGCTGCCAGGCAGACAATCTGTGCGAGAAGCATCTGAGGATACCCACATTCACGTTAGGCGTCAGAAACAAAGTAATGCCCCAGATGAGCAGATTTTTTCCAGAGGAGATCAAACTGCCAGTGTTCAGGGAAATGCGTTAAACAACCTTCGGATAAAGCCTTCCACTAGGATTTTTTTTTTTGTCAGTCATAAAAGCCCTAAATCATTCTTCTCTACCTTCTGTCTGAACAGAACAGATAAGCTTTTTGTCTTACAGCACTCAGATACCAAGACATTAAATAGCTCTTAGAAAAGATTCATAACATGTCAAGGCATTGTAGGATTCTGTTCAGCTGTAAAATTAAAACTGGGAGATAAAGTAAAATACTTGGTAAGATAAAGAATTAATGCTCACAGTGGCCTTTGCTAAGCATGTGTTCATGTGTGTTCACGAGCAATGTATCATATTGCCCACGAAGAAAGATAGATTTGATGCTATGCAGGCATAATAGCAAAATTCAAGAGAAATGAAGAAAAATTCATTTTCTTTCTTCCAGTGGATCATTCTGTCACATTTGTGTAATACAGTATTCACTCCCAGATTCCACTAAAAAATCTCACCCCTGTGCTAATTTCTTCCATGTGCAGTAGTTAACTTGTGCATAGTGTTTTCCTCTTTTTTTGTTCCAAAACAGCCAAGAAAATAAGAAAAAAATCCAGGGTCTCTCAGAATGATATCATAAACACAGATTTTATCAAAGTATTGCTTCAGCCAGAAAATGGATTCAAAATTATTTGGATTTTTTTTCCTTTACATGTTACTTTGAGCCTCATGTGCATTCTTCATCTCACTTCAACCTCATGCTTTCTTTTTTTTTTTTTTTTTT